>MU105661.1:166595-214146 GCA_012274485.2 Sinapis alba | reverse complement strand
AGAGTAATTGGTGACAGTTTTTCCTGTGAGAAGGCTGTTAAAGGGTGAGGTCTTGGGTTCGAGTAACGCCAAGCGCATCAATAACCTACCGGTGGATGTGGAGGCAGTTCCTCCCACGGTGAGGGGTTAGGGTCGATGCGCTGCAGCGCTGTGAGTCGGGGTTCCGAGTGAGCGGGACGGGCTGTCACAGGGTGTATCCTAGTGAACAGCAAGACTGTAGTGCCCAGATTAGTGTAGATAATTCAGCATCCTCAACAGTACTACGGTCTTGTAACTTACCCATTCCGGACTCGCGGCATAATTGAATTTAAACCAACCTCTCAGTGGGCGTTTCCATTTTAGAGCTTTGTTGTTTGTCACCTTCTTATCACATTAATGAATGCATAGTAGCAAGCAATGACTTTTACTTCTCATTTTGGTTGCCACTGTGACAACAACATTTATACTGTTATAAACTTGTAATATTCTAATCATCATTGTTTAACCAAATCACATATCCATAATTTTAAATTAAAGTTACAAATATCATTTTACAACAAAGTCACACTAAGAAAAAACAGAGATATAAATAAAAAAACAGAACTTGACTGTGTTTTTATTCGTTTGTGATATTGGTAAATAACGCCACTACCTACTCTTTCACTTGGAAAGCATCATTTTCACGTTTAAGCTCGGATTCAAACCCTCCAGCTCCATCAGAAGCTCTCTTATCCAACCAACCAATGATGTCAGCAAAAACAATCTCAATGTTCTCTGGTGTCTCGCCATAGAGCAAACCATGCCACATCCCAGGGTACAACTTGAAAGTCTTGTCCGAACTCGACGCAACCTCATAAAGTTCTCTACTCACTGCCTTGTCAGTGACTTTATCGTCTTCTCCATGCAATACCATGAACGGTAACGTTACCTATTACCATTACATGAAATCAATCATAATCATCAACCGAACTATACATCATTTCAGCAGTACTGCTTAGTAAACGTACAAAGAGTTTTATATACCTCATTAAGTCTCTTCTCGAGATCGGTACTAACCCTCAAGAGCTCATAAGCCGTCTTCAAACGTGGACGTCCTTTGTAGCAGTAAGGGTTCTCTCTAACCTTCAATCATTTCATTTTATTAATTAGTTAATTATACGTTGCATTATAATAGTATGTCACTACTATGCGTTTAAAAAGTGAAAGGAACCTGTTTCCTGATCTCTGGCTGTTTAAAAGCAGTCTCAATGATGTCTTGGCCAGGGATAATTTTCCACGTGGGTATAACCCCACTTAGTTTCGACAATATCGAAATAACCAAAGGGTTTGGTTTCATTTCTTCTGCAATCTGTGACATATAAAAATAAACAAACGCGATTAGTGGTACCAAATATGTATTTGTAATATTCTCATCCATGCACCTTCAATGATTTGCATGTGCGGATGTGTTTGGTATTCATTATATATTAGTATATATGCATGATCACTTCATGAACTAGTGAGTGGGTGCGCTAAATAATTAACAAGAAATTTGACTAGGCTTCACATAGATTCTTAACAGTTTCTTTCCTCATTAAGAGATTGTATTTCACACGTTTGTCGAACTATATTTGATTAAAATCAGCTATTAATTCAGCTTATTTCACATCATCATCATCATGCCCCCTTTGAAAACTGACAACCAAGATTTTGGCATTTGCGTATATGTTCGTTCCTTTTGGATTTGATGGGCGGCATAATGTTGCCCACACCAAAGTAATAAAATGTTTTAAACATAACAAACTTCAAAAAAAATATAAGAAAAATACAAACTAAGCTGGCCACTATCTTCTATATGTAAAATATATATCCCATTAAGCAGAAAAATGAAAATTACACAATTTTCATAATATCTTTCTTTTACTCAGCCATGCTAAAAAATGCTTATTTTTAAGTTGTGGCTTTCTATTTTAAATTTTTTTCCTTACGAGTGGGGACTTCTTGTCAGGAACCTAAGAGCATGTCCATTAAGGGGTTCTTAGGGAGGGGTTCTTAGCGGGATTTAAGAACCGATTCTTAACTTTAACAAAGAAAAAGTTAAGAACCGGTTCTTAAATCCTTATTTAAGAACCGGTTCTTAACTTTTTCTTTGTTAAAGTTAAGAACCGGTTCTTAAATTCCGCTAAGAACCCCTCCCTAAGAACCCCTCCCTAAGAACCCCTGATGGAGATGGTCTAAAAAGATAGAATGAATATTACCTTACACATTGGAGCAACCAAGACGGCTCCATCCCAAAACTCAGGCTTCTTTCTGTGTAACAACAAAAGCACTGCCCCGCCCATTGATTCTCCTAGCAGAAACCTCATCTTCCCTTTATTCTCTTCTCTCTCTAATCATTCCAACCACAAACAAAAAAACACATCAAAATCATTTTCTGACAAAGTGATAAGACATTTAGTTACGTGTGGTTTACTTTCTTTATCCAAAAAACTTTAGATTGAATTTCCATAAAGTTATGCACCCCATAATTACATAGGTAAAATATATAAAATCTCTATAAATTAATAATACTGGGATTACACCAAAACTATAATTTTTTTATTAATTTATAGAGATTATTAATTTATCGATATAATAATTAAACTAAAAATTCAATTTGGAATTATAAAATTATATTATTTTATAAAAAAATTTGGTATATATTAATTTATAGAGTATTAATTTAAAAAAGTTATACTATATATATATTTAGAATTCTAATGGGTAAAACTCTCCATTGGAGGTGCACTAACATCACTAGACAACATTTTTTCTTTATACTAATTATTGAGTAATTAATTCACATTTTTGTATCTACATTACACAAAAACTCGTGAATGGTAGGTAAATAAAGAGTGGCTTTGACCGTGAATTCAGATAAGCATTCCAAAGTCAATATTACACGTTTTAACCGTCTAAAAGTCTAACATTACCGCAAATCGATGTGTAGTGGGCAGAAACGTCATCAACGAGATGGTCAAAGTTTGGAACATAAGCGCCAAGCCCATCAGACTTGCCATGTCCTTCATAATCCATCCCATACACTCCAAAACCTGCCTTCACCAGCCTCCTCGCAGTACCTAATCCAATCATATTCATCACAAAAAAAAACATTAATAAAGCTTCAATATTAAAATGAATACATAGAAAATTATGAAGTGGGGTGATCTCAACTGTTCATGGTGATGCTGCATTCCATTGCATATCCATGGCAGATGAAGATTAAAGCCTTTGGTTCTTGATTTGCTGGTAACCACTTGCACGTGAATAGTTTCATTCCTCGAGTGTTGTTAATGAAACTCTGCATATCATTTATCATCATTCAAATCCAAGATTCCTATATCTATGTAAAGAACGTATATAACACGTTCATTTATTATTTACTAGCATAACACATACCTCTTCATACGTGATGTTGTCTGTTTCACTTGCCTGCATACATAAAAAGACCAAACTATATCATAAGAACAATGAACTTTCAGATGTGGTCTGAAAGAGATAGAGAGCAGAGATCATTAAAGCTTAACGTTACTGACCATTTTCAAGAAGAGTTTGATCGAAGTCTCTAACTTTCTCTGTGTTTAAGTTTTGTTGGAGACAAAGGAATTATAGTGTGATAAGAGATATGAAGTTGCTGAACCTCTCTGTTTATATTGGATTTGGGCAGTTTTAGAAGAACAGAACTGTACACCAATGCGACGCCGTTTGGGTTTGATGGTGACGAAATAACGGATGCCTTTCCTGTCTACGCACTCCAACACGTTTGTTTGCTTCTTGAAAGGAAAAAATAATCTTTGAATGATTGATTCCTTGACAAGTGCAACTTTTCAAGTATGGCGACGTTCCAAAACGCCCCCTCAACTTTTAAAATAATACGATTAACACCTTTAATTTCTGTAAAAACTTAAAAAATATTCTTTAAATTATACAGAAACTCATTGCCTCCTAGAAAGTAACGTTTGTGAAAGTTAAATATTTTTTTTGCGTTTTCCAAGGTGCAGAAACAAAATATGCTGTAAAACTTTGACATATCTTTAAAAGATTAGTACTGTCACCAAAATCTAACTCATAACTGCATTGTAATATGCTAAGGTTAATTAAAAAACATTTCAATCTTTTGACAGATATTTTTTTTTCTTTTTTTTTTGTCATAATCTTTTGACAGATATAACAACATTTTGCTCTGCCATTGGTCATATCCTGTCTACTTTATTTAATCTAGCAGATAATGTTATACGTGTAAGATCATGAAAAGTCAAACATCAAATGTGAGATCTACACTAACACACGAGATTACGGAAACTAAAGCGTACAGAACTTATAAGAAGTCAAGTCTAAATTTTCTACTATTTGCATATCAAAAAGTATGGACTCTAATTAAACTTAGATATATATATATATATATATATATATATATATATATATATATATATATATATATATAGAAAAAAGAATAGGAACAAAATAAAGATATTTTATTTTGATAGATTTCGAAAAAAGTTCTGATCGTTGGATACTTTTAACATTTTTAATTAGTTTCAAAATAATAAAGAATTAAACAACCAAATACGATGACTGAAGTTTATAACACTATTATTTTAATTTAATGTTTCTAAGTGACGCCAATATTTTTTTTTTCTTTTTTGATTCATCAGCATATCAACATGTCTATTACTGGAAGTAAACAAAGATATGCAGACAGCCTTTGAGGAACGAATCATTTGGGTTAAGCGACAACTGTATAAAATAAAATATCCCAAAACTGTGGCCACTTTCCATTTAGAGATTCTCAAACCGTTAAACATGCCTACTTTTTAGTAGAGCATGTGTTAACTATATAATACACACTTTATAAAAACAATGTTTCAGTTCAAGAAAATTCTCAACCATACTGCAAGTTGAGTTGCAGAACAGTATTTATTAATATCTGATTTTAAGGTAGCTTAGACTGGTAGTAGAAAATGACCTCAGAACAAGTACATATTTATGAGGTTTAACGGAATTGTCCCTCTCATTCATTTTGAAGTGTATATTAAAAGTAATTTTGATATTTTAGTTAAGTTTACTTTTCTTCAGGGTTTTTGTCTTATCTGTAGATAGTCGCTGTTCTTGATTAGTCGTAGAGAGCTAGAGAGATTGAGAAAGGTCGAGAAAAAGAGAATTTTACAACAATCGATCATAATGAAATTTGTGGTTAGAAAGTTGACTTAGCTCTTATATTAAAGGTGAATTATTATAAACTGCGTGTATTTTTATTTCTTAAAATCTTAAGAATATGGACCAAGAGCACAGGTAACAAACGAGGAAAAAGCCAAAGGAGTCGAGTGACTCCCGGAAACAAGCGAAACCGCTTTAGAGCGTTTTTTTCATTGCAGATGATGGCAGATATTGGGAAAATTCTATATTTTAGTTTTTTTTTTTTTCTGTTTGACCGGTTTAGTTAGCCTTTTGATCAAATAGCTTTAAATCTTAATTTAGAAACAGGGATATGCATGTATTCTACTATGTCTTTGTCTTTGTGTAACACTTGTCGACAAAATTATATATCATCCTATTTATTAGAGGTATTCAGTAATTGTCATCACCCTACTCATAATTACACTTTTCTATCACATAACTAATTACGATAACATCTTCAACTAAAACTTCTTTTTGAATTTTCCCAAAAAAAAAGCAGTGTGAAGTATGTTTTCAAGTGTTCTTTTTAATTAATGACTCACGTTGTTAAACAATTAGAGGCTCGGTCCATATAGTACAAAACAGGCCCATTAATAAACCCATCATAAAAGCCCAACTAAAGATAAACCTAACTGCCGATCTAAAGTTTTAGCCGTCACCGTCTCCAATAACACACACAAACAGAGTAAGGGGAAGCCAGAGAGAACTCGAAAACGCCATGGGTAAGCGCAAGCCAGTCTTAGTTTCTTACATTCCTCGAACTGTTAAAACATATTTTTCGTTTACGTTTGGGTCTTGACTTCTGTTGTGAAATGGAACGTGAACAGCGAGGATCAAGGTTCATGAGCTAAGGGAGAAGTCAAAATCAGATCTTTCGAGTCAGTTGCAAGATTTCAAGGCGGAGCTTGCTCTTCTCCGCGTCGCCAAGGTCACTGGAGGTGCTCCCAACAAGCTCTCTAAGATGTATATGTCTTTCCACATCTTCATAAAGATTGCATTTTTACACATTTTTGAGTGATTTAGCAATCTCAACTCTATAAGCTTTATTTATGATTTAGCTAGTGGAAGTGATTAAGGAAGCAGAGATCTCAAATGGGTTCTGTTTGTTTTTTAAATTTTCAGCAAGGTGGTGAGGAAATCAATCGCTCAGGTGTTGACAGTGATCTCACAGAAGCAAAAGTCTGCTTTGAGAGAAGCATACAAGAACAAGAAGTTTTTGCCTCTTGATCTTCGTCCCAAGAAGACTAGAGCTATCAGGAGGAGACTCACCAAGCATCAGGTAAACTACCATGTTTAGTAGAAGCAAAAACTGAAATTGAGTAATGAACATATGTTGTGTTGATACTGAATGAATTGTTGCTTGCTTTTGGATAGGCATCGCTGAAGACAGAAAGGGAGAAGAAGAAAGAAATGTACTTTCCAATAAGAAAGTATGCTATTAAGGTGTAACCTGTTCTTTTTAATCACATCATCAATCTTTGTGTTTTGAGTTTTAGCTCTCGAGTGGGTTGGCTTTCTTCATTATTATGTTCCATGTTAAAAGACTCATATGAATGAAAGATTTTGATTTCACAAATGCATTATTGTTATCTGATGTAGCTGTGAGTTAAAGTCTTGGGGTTAAATTGATCATATTTTTAAACGAATTCTACCCAAATGATTGATTGTATATGTCCATTGGATCAGTTTCTATATAGTCAAAACCAAATCATTGCATTGGATCAGCTTGAATATGGTCAAAATCAATGATCAAAAAAATACTCCTAGTTAGATGGTAACTAACTAGATATTTTATTGGAGATTAGTGTCTACTCGTCAAATAGGCTAGTTTTTGTTTATGATCAGTTTGCCTAGCTGAAATTTCTTTTCAGTATTTTTTTGAACTTTTTAAATCAGTTACGAGTTCATTTCGGTTGATTTTTGTTTTTCCAAAATAACCATTCATCAGTTTGCTTCGTCAATCATCCATTACTCCATTTTTTTGTCAAAAAACAATATAACCAAACCATAGTAATTAAATTAAATTTCTTAAATTTCAAAACTGAACTAACCAAAAATTAAACTGAATCTAACCAACATTAACTAAACTATCAGAAATTTTAACAAAAACCCGGTTAAACGGGCAAAGATTTATATATGACCGAACCTAACAGAATCGAAGAAACCGTACTGAACTTGCAGGCCTGGTTAGGAGTTCGATTCAGCTGACACAAAAAAAGAAGAAGATACGGTATTGTATTAGCTTCGCTTCAGTATAATATATTTTGCGCAAAAGCCCTCTAATTTCCCTTAGTTTTCCACTATTCCCCCACTCGATTTAGGGTTTTGTAAAATCAAGATCCTCCTCCTTCCTCCCTCGATTTCGATCTCATAATCCCTCCGTGTTGTTGATTTCGAATCCGTTTGAATTGTTTCCAGTATCTCGTTTTCTTCTTCTATTCTCCGACGAACGATCTCGTTACGTTATCAGGATATGGATAACGAAGAAGTGCTCGACTTCGATGTAGACGACGACGGCATCGACATCGAGCACAACGACGCAATCGACATGCTCGACAGCCCCATCCCCGACGCCGCAAACTACTTCCCCGACGGCGACCTCGAGCCTTACGACGGCCTCGAATTCGAATCCGAGGAATCCGCCAAGGCCTTCTACAACTCCTACGCTCGCCGCATCGGCTTCAGCACACGCGTCAGCTCGTCCCGCCGCTCCCGACGCGACGGAGCCATCATACAAAGACAATTCGTCTGCGCCAAAGAAGGATTCAGGAACATGAACGAGAAGCGGACAAAGGATAGAGAGATCAAACGTCCAAGAACGATCACAAGAGTCGGATGCAAAGCCTCCTTATCCGTTAAAATGCACGAATCCTCATGTAAATGGGTAGTCTCTGGGTTTGTTAAAGAGCATAATCATGAGTTGGTTCCTCCTGATCAAGTCCATTGCTTGCGGTCTCACAGGCAGATCTCTGGTCCTGCTAAGACGTTGATTGATACTTTGCAAGCTGCAGGGATGGGTCCGAGGAGGATAATGTCTGCGCTTATTAAAGAGTACGGTGGGATTAGTAAGGTTGGGTTTACTGAAGTGGATTGTAGGAATTATATGAGGAATAATCGGCAGAAGAGTATACAAGGAGAGATTCAGCTTCTTCTTGATTACTTGAGGCAGATGAATGCGGATAATCCCAGCTTCTTTTACTCTGTACAGGGAAGTGAGGATCATCATCAGTCTGTTGGTAATGTGTTTTGGGCTGATCCTAAAGCGATTCTTGATTTCAGTTACTTTGGTGATACTGTTACGTTTGATACGACTTACAGGTCTAATAGGTATCGTTTGCCTTTTGCTCCCTTCACTGGTGTGAACCACCATGGACAGCCTATTCTTTTCGGATGCGCGTTTATAGTAAATGAATCCGAGGCTTCATTTGTGTGGCTTTTCAAGACTTGGCTAGCTGCTATGTCTGCACACTCTCCTGTCTCGATCACTACTGATCATGATGCGGTTATACGTGCTGCCGTCTTGCAGGTTTTTCCGGAGGCTCGCCATAGGTTCTGCAAGTGGCATATTTTTAAGAAATGTCAGGAGAAGTTGTCGCATGTTTTCCTTAGACATCCTTCTTTTGAGTCTGATTTCCATAAGAGTGTCAATCTGACTGACTCTGTTGAGGATTTTGAGTCGTGCTGGTTTTCACTTCTTGATAAATACGAGCTAAGAGATCATGACTGGCTACAAGCGTTATACTCTGATCGACGGCAGTGGGTGCCTGTATATCTCCGTGATACCTTTTTCGCTGAGATGTCTTCAACTCAGCGTAGTGACAGTATAAATTCGTATTTTGATGGCTATATCAACGCTTCAACCAATCTGAGCCAGTTCTTTAAGCTGTACGAAAAAGCTTTGGAGAGTCGTCTCGAGAAAGAAGTTAAAGCAGATTATGATACGATGAACTCACCTCCTGTTCTGAAGACCCCATCTCCAATGGAGAAGCAGGCGTCTGAGCTTTACACAAGGAAGTTGTTTACGAGATTTCAGGAGGAACTAGTGGGAACTTTGACTTTCATGGCGTCCAAAGCTGATGATGATGGGGATCTTGGTACCTACCAGGTTGCGAAATATGGAGAGACTCACAAGGCTCATTGCGTTAAGTTCAACATTTTGGAGATGAGAGCAAATTGCAGTTGCCAGATGTTCGAGTTCTCTGGGATTGTATGTAGACATATATTGGCAGTCTTCCGGGTCACCAATCTCCTTACACTTCCACCTTACTATATCCTAAAAAGATGGACTAGAAATGCCAAAAGCAGTGTTATATTCGATGACTACGGTTTGCATGCATATGATAACTACTTGGAGTCTCATACTGTACGATACAACACCTTACGCCACAAAGCTTTTAATTTTGTGCAAGAAGCGGGGAAATCTCTGTATACTTGTGATGTTGCCCTAGTTGCTCTGCAAGAAGCTGCCAAGACTGTGTCCTTAGAAATGAAAACTGAAGGTAGGAGAACTATCGCTAACGGACATGTAAAAGGGAGTTCTGCAAGTGATGGAGAACAGCTACGCCGCAATGAGGACTGTCAGCAAGAAGAGCCCGAGGTGAATCAGATCAGATGCTTGTTATGTTTTGATAAAATGACAATCAAGATTGTTTCTGTAAACATGTCTACATTTAAAGTATCTTTTGTTCTGGTTTTGTCATGTACAGCCAGTATTTTGTCTCTTGGATGCATGACCATATTGGCTCTGTTTTTTTGCAGGATGAAATGGACAAGAAAATTATTCAGCTCAGAAACGAGCTGGAATTAGCAAACAGGAAATGTGAAGCCTACAGGACTAACCTACTTTCGGTCTTGAAAGAAATGGAAGATCAAAAGTTACAAGTGTCCATCAAAGTGCAGAACATCAAAATCAGCTTAAAGGATAACCTGTGAAACAAGCAAACAAGTTCCAACTGCCATCATCATCATATATGATTGCTCATGTATAATATATCTTAGGTTTTACTTTGAAAAAGGGACCCAATTTTCAGTATTTATCTGTTACAGTAGGTAGTCTTTGCAATAGGTTTGTACTCCCAATCATTTTCTCAATGAGTAATAGCATGAAGTTGATTCCATTTGAGTTGTGATGTTTATTATGTATCCAGCAGGTTACAACTTAGTCTTGAATTTTGTACCTTGAGGTAATGTCATTGATTCCCTTTTAGTTTCTGTGCAGTGTTTGCTTACATTCCCTTGTGTCACTTACACATGATGCTCTTAGTTCAAATTTAAGCTTGTGTCATATCAATCTCGCATTGCTTGCTTGTTTTGTCTGAAATTTTCAGTGTAGGCACGTTCGGTTTCAAGATCGCTAAGTTGTGATCGTCATTTAAGCGTACTTCATACATCAATCCTCACATCCAAATATTATCTCTTACTTGGGTATGTTCTTGAGCATTATGTGAACCGAATACATGGTCTTCTCAGCCTAGGGCCTAGATCATTTGATCCTGTTTGGCAAACTCTGGATATCAGATTCTGGTTTTGAGGATTTAAATCCGTGTTAGTCTCTGAATCTGTTATGGTTTCGTTTTTTAATCATGTGCTGACTCTTACTCTTGTTTCATATCACTACTTCTTCAGAAACGCATTTGGTACAATATGTCTCTCAAAAATTCTCATAGGCGTTTGTTGTTGTGTGTCCGAGCCATAGTAGACAATGCAAGAGAAGAGAACCCACAAGCTCTTCACTATCTCAACAAGTTACACCATCAACTTTGCTGCAATAACAGGCGAAGCTTATTGCACCTATGTTCAAGATGACTTGCGAACTCTTAAGACGCAACCTAGTCTCAGCTGCTTTTGTCCACTCGAATCCTAGCTGGAGTTGTCTTTGTAAGTATAAAAACTTGTGCATCCCACTGACCAAACGTTTTTCATCGTCTGAGTTACTAAGTTGGGTGTTTGATGTTCAAAACAAAAACCAGACATGGGCTGTTCTGAAAGGAGTGAGTAGCTTGGGTATAGGCTTGTAGTGATTGTGATCTTGTCTTTCTTTGTACATGTTCTTGACAATGTTTGAAGACACAACCTATGTTTGTTACGCCATTGATCGAGAAAAGGGAGATGTTTGTGAGCAGGAAGTTCACGAGGTCTATGTTCACTTGCCTATCAGCAGAAGCACAAGATCTTCCCTCATCCCAAATGCTCTTAATGCACAGAAGAACTTCATCCTAATGTCTGCTTGTTTTTTTCTTTTTACATTCGTTTCCCCCCCAATGTAAATGGCATACATAATACATTTTAGAACTCGTTTTTAATAAAGTGGTGTAGATTATTTTGGAGTAAATTTCTCAACAGAAATTCTTTAGATCACAAAACAATCATGTGATATTTTTGATGAAATGAATAAATGATGACATTAGCCGGAATAAGGAATAAATTAATCACGAGTTTATGCAATCCCAAAAGTCATTTCATCGACCAAAACTTGATGGACGATAGTTGGTTCAAAATTTTAAACGTTGAATGTTTGTTTATACACGGAACACCTCAAGACATAGTCCAAATATTCTCTTAATTATAAATATACGATAAGAGGCATAGAAAACATATATTATCAACGACATTAAACAATACTATTAAGTAATGCTCAAATGAACTTTTGTTTGTGGAGGCGTGGATCGGCTGCTATTATATATTATCATAATATGATATTGTGTGGTGCATGTATAATCAAAAGCAATATACATACATGTAAAACAAAAAACAGCTAGATAATGATTAAATGATAAATTATGTAATTAATTAAACATGTCCTTCCTATTTGTAATTTTCTTGTTTGACCAAAAAATTTAAACATGTCCAAAATAAATAAAACTACTTAGTTATATTTTATCAGAACTTCATCATGAATGATGTTATGTTTTTTCGAAAAAGTATTGTTTACACAATAACACCACGAGAGTTAACAATGTAATTAGGAATGTTTCTATTTATATGACACTTTAGTTCACATTATGTTCATTTTATTCTTAGAAACAATCTCATTTGTGGAAAATTTTTAATTTAATGGTTTATTAATGTTTTACACTAAAAAATTTAAAGTCTGGGATGGAATTTCATATAAATGTGATTTATAGTAAAAAAATATTTTTTAATATAATACAAGTAAAACTGTTAAACTCACATAAATTTTACATAATATATTTTCTTCTGTTTATATTATTATAAATGTCTTCTTACATTTTTAACACATATATATATATATATATTAAATAAAATTATAACTTTTATCTTCTCTTTTAGATCATTAACCAAAAAAGTCACATTTTTATATATTAGTTATAGGTAAACTAGAACATTTTAATAATTATATTAATATATTTTCAAGTGTTTAAAATGACAGTTATTATAGAAAGGATGAAGTATTTATATTCACTAGAGCTGATAATTTTCTCATATTGAAAATTTTCATTCACAAAATATTTTGATAATAAAATCAATATTTTCTCTGATACATAAATGAATAAATATTGACTGGTTCAATATTATCCTAAAAAGACAAATATTCTGTCGTTTTCTTGAACAACTCAAACCTAACGGCACGTTTGAAGCCGGTGGGAAATAGTTGTCTTTGATTTCATCATTTATTATGCCTCTCACAATCTCATCTTCTCCCTCCTTTTGGCTTCTTATCCTCATTTCTATTATATTAACATCTTATTGATATTTCCAGCTTGATGAGCTTGTCAAAACCCAAACGTTGAAAACGAAATATACATAAAAATACAAAAGCTTTCTCGTGCCCCTCTCTTCTTGTTGCTTTTACATTTTGTTATTACAGCTTTGTCAACATATATTTGTTAATCAACTTGTGTCCCTCTCTCTTTTTCTCGTCTTCTTGATTTATAAACCACTTTTCAAGACTCTAAATAACAACTTTTTCAAGACTTTTTCACTTTCTTTCCACATTTACTGTTATCTTCTCCGACACAATCTCTGTGTCCTAAAGATTTCGTGATTACCCATTTGCCTCTCTGTTCTTAAACTCTCTTTCAAGATTCATCTGTGACCTCCTCTGTTCATCGTTGGCTATGATAAGCCTAAAGTTCTCAACTTTATGTGTTTTAACTTTCCTCTGTTTTTCACGGGTCTCCTCTGCTTCTTCTGATACTTTCTTCATCAACTGTGGCTCGCCGGAGAATGCAACAGTCAACAACCGAACCTTCGTATCCGACAACAACCTCGGTCGGGAAATCTTCGACTCCACGCAAACAGTCTCCGTCACAACCACCGACTCGAACTCTCTTCCTCCAGGAACAGAGTCGACTCTGTTTAAGACCGCGAGAGTATCCTCCGAGGCATCAACTTACCGGTTCCCGATCGAACAACACGGATGGTTCTTGATTCGTCTTTACTTCCTACCCTTTGTCTCATCTTCTCGAGATCTAACCTCAGCTAGATTCTCTGTTTCGGTTCAGAACTTCACTCTGTTCAAACACTACAAACCCTCAACGACCTCTGTTGTTAAAGAATACAGCTTAAACGTCTCCACAGATACTCTCTCTCTCGAGTTCCGTCCTGAAACTGGTTCCTTCGCCTTCATTAACGCCTTGGAAGTTTTCAAGCTTCCAGAGAATCTCCTACCTGAGGAAGCAGGAGTCATTAGTACACAAAGCAGCAAGAAGAGTCTCAAGCTTAGTGCTCACGCGATGGAGACGGTATCTCGGATAAACATGGGGAACTTGAACGTCTCTCGTGGCCAGGACAAGCTCTGGAGGCAATGGGATGCTGACTCTACGTACATGGGAAGAGCTCATTTTGGTTTCCCTGTGGTGAACCTCAAAGCTGTTAACTTCAGTGCTGGTAACATAACAGATGAGATTGCGCCAGTTTACGTCTACGGAACCGCCACGAGGTTGAACTCTGATCTTGATCCAACCAATAACGCTAATCTAACGTGGACGTTCAACATTGAGCCTGGTTTTGATTACTTTCTCCGGTTCCACTTCTGTAACATCATAGTGGATCCTTTTGGAATTGAGCGTGAGATTAGCTTTGACATATACGTGAACTCAGAGAGAGTTGCGTCCATTGATATGTCAGCAGAGGTTGCGAATGACACCTTTGGAGCTCCTTCTTTCGTTGATGCAGTGATGAGGAAGGCGCATAAAGGGTCCTTGAATCTATCTATAGGTGGAGTTCAGAATCTTTACCCTGTGTCTTTCATTAACGGATTTGAGATTATGAAGCTAAGCAATGATAAGAGGAGTCTTGATGCTTCTGATGCTGTTTTTCCGTCGCGTAAGAAGAGTTCAAAACCGAGTATAGGATTGATAGCTGGAGTATCTGCAGCACTGTGTGTTGCTTTAGTGTTTGGTGTGGTTTTATTTTCTTTGTGCATAAGGAGAAGAAGAAGAAGGCAAATGCAGACTGTTTATTCTGGTGGAGATGAGGAGATTAAGCGGAATGAAACAGGTGAGAGCTTAATCTTTTCAAGCTCAAAGATCGGTTATCGATACCCCTTGGTTTTAATCAAAGAAGCAACAGATGACTTCAGTGACAGCTTAGTGATTGGAGTTGGTGGGTTTGGTAAAGTCTACAAAGGTGTCTTGAGGGACAAGACCGAGATAGCTGTGAAGCGTGCTGCTCCAAAATCTCGCCAAGGTTTAGCTGAGTTCAAGACAGAGATTGAAATGTTGTCTCAGTTCAGACACAGGCATTTGGTTTCTTTGATTGGGTATTGCGATGAGAACAGCGAGATGATCATTGTGTATGAGTATATGGAGAAGGGTACGCTTAAGGACCATCTGTATGACTCAGAGAACCAAAGATTGAGTTGGAGACAAAGGCTTGAGATATGTGTTGGTGCAGCTAGAGGGCTTCACTATCTCCACACAGGTTCAGCAAGAGCCATCATACACCGTGATGTGAAGTCAGCTAACATTCTCTTGGATGATAATTTCATGGCCAAAGTTGCGGATTTTGGATTGTCTAAGACTGGTCCTGATCTAGACCAGACACATGTGAGTACCGCGGTTAAAGGAAGCTTTGGTTATCTTGATCCAGAGTACTTGACAAGACAACAGTTGACTGAAAAGTCAGATGTTTACTCTTTTGGTGTGGTGATGCTTGAAGTAATATGTGGGAGACCAGTCATTGATCCATCTCTTCCGAGAGAGAAAGTGAATTTGATCGAATGGGCGATGAAGTTGGTGAAGAAAGGGAAGATAGAAGAGATCATAGACCCATTTCTTGATGGGAAAGTGAAGCTTGAAGAGGTGAACAAGTACTGTGAGTTAACAGAGAAGTGTTTGGCTCAAAATGGAGTTGAGAGACCAACAATGGGAGACTTGTTGTGGAACCTAGAGTTCATGCTTCAGGTCCAAGCAAAAGATGCGAAAGCAGCAATGGTGGATGATGGTCTAGAGGCTAGTGTTGTGGGCTCAACGGTGCAGTTTAGTGTGAATGGAATGGGAGACATTGCAGGGGTCTCAATGAGCAAAGTTTTCGCGCAAATGGTGGTGGGAGAAGAAATGAGAGAAAGAGATTGATCAGAAGAAGAGTATCTAAGTTACTATAGAGTGTTGTTTGAACAGGAGGAAGAAGGAGAGAACACAACTACTTTATGCATTGCTTGTATACACTGCAAAATCCTAAACATATTATTGCTATTCTTTTTATATCTTTATTTGCATTAATACCTTTTCTTTTTGTTGCATGAAAGCTTTTGGCTTATGGCTAAAGATGTAGTAAATTTACTACTAGCCGTTTCCATCTTGGTCCGAATGTTTTACTCGTAGAGGACTTGCTGGTGTCTTTTACCATTAGACATGCTCTCATATATGTGGAGCACAAAACTATAGAATATATGTGGATGTTCAGGTAATATCTCAAATTTTGATATGTAGTAATGCATGTAGAAACACTTAAAAACTGATTTGGATATCTATATTAAAATATATTTACTTTTTCTATCACATATATATAAATAATTTTAGGATTAAACATATTTAAATTAGAATAGTGAAAAAATGCATAACTAATGATATTTGATATCATGTGAAACCTAAAATTACAAAGTTATTATATAGTAATTACAAAGTCAAAAAAGGGTTTCTTAAGCCAATAGTATCTGGGAAGCTACAAAATAACAAAAACCGTATGCCCAAGTCGTCAAAGAGATGTTTTATATGGGGACAATTCTCTTAAATAGTCATTTTTAAGTTTTTTTGTCACAAAAATAGTCCTTGAAAAAAAAAAGACCACAATAGCATTTAAAAAAAAAAATTAATTTTTTTTTAAAAATTTGAAATCATATCCCCAAACCCACCCCTTTACTCTAAACCCTAAAGTCTAAATTAGTTAACCCTAAGGGTATAAATGCATATTAATAAAAAATTTAGCTTCAAAAAAAACTATTTTGGTTATTTTTTTCCTTAAGAACTATTTTTGTAAAGAACAAACTAAAATGGGCTATATAAGATAATTTCTCATGTTGGTGGAGGTGTCACAATTAAATCCTCAGTTATCCAGAGGAAGGTGAGTAAGTCACCAAGGGCCTATGATGCATGCGTTGCCCTTATTGGAAGGGAAGACTGAACAATCATCTAAGAGGTATTGAGGGTCAAGACTAATACTCTTTGACACTTATAGTGCTATTCTATCTCCAATATGACAAATGAGATTAGGACAAATAGGGATCCATGCGAGATTTGCGGATAAATTTTATTTCGTGTCTTAGAAATGAGGACAGAAATGAGATAACGTTTGAAAACAAGTAAACAGATACATCAGTCGTTTTAATTTAAGTGATATTTAAAATCTTTGCACATATATTTAGAAAATGTAATTTTTATTTAATTTATCTTAATTATATAAAAGTTTAATTAAGAAACTAGTTTAATCAATTAAAAAACTATAGTATTTTTCATTTGGTCATTTTTAAATGATATTAAATTTTATCTAAAATAGTGAGAGCATCAGTTATTTTGCAACAAAAATATTTTCTTTAAACAATGACTTATATTAAAACAACTGTTTCTTCACGTCCTTTACAATTTTTGTAAATTAGTCGTTGTAACCAACAAAAAACAAATACTATTAGGAACTTAAGAAAAAACAAAAGACAGTGTTCCATGGCTCTAGTTCCATTAATATAAAGCCGGCTACTCTCTTTAAAGTTTTGTTGATGAAAATAAAATGGTCATGAATCTTCACGTCCTTTGATCGTGGCGGCACGGAGAGAAATGCAGTCAGAAATTAGTAATCAAGAGTCAACAAAGGTTCATTACAGAAAACTGAGAAAAGTCAATATACATGATATTGAAATTGCAAAATCATTCCTTAATATCATGTTTAATGCTTACACATGTTATCCACTATCACCGCCTTGGACCAGAGAATTTTAGTAGGTGGGAGTGGAAATGTTAATAGTGATTTTACATATAAAAATGCATTTTAAATCAATACTATGGTAATGTACTAATGTCAATAAAAAGACCCTTTTAGTTTTCTATGATCACTTGACTTTTTACTTAAGTTTTTTCCGGAATTTTGTTGAAAATCTATCCACAGGAATATACAATAGATGTATTCTACAAAGACTATTCTAGCAGTTGTTAGTACTCTTTCGATTAAGCGAAAAGACAAAACTGTTTTCAATACGGAATCATATGTAGACACTCTAGATGGTTACTATTCTGCAATATGGACAATCTGTGCTAACCTGATTATACTCAGGTAAATCCCCAGCTTCCAAAGCCAATCTAGCACGTGTTTCATAGACCTGAAATAGACATTGAAAATGGAACCATCATACACATGCTCATTGGCTGACAGGTCTTGTAACTAGGATAAAACCTTCCATCAGAAAATGGAACCTACGTGCAAGAATGCTTAAAATCAAATGGAACTCACATACCTTCGCTGTTAAATGATTGTGTATGCACTGTACTGTGAGGTCTTGGCAATCAGTGACTATGTCTAAACTATCTACGCATTAGAAAATCTGAACCTACTGAGAAGGTGGCTTTGATGAGTCGGTTTCCTGCCTCCAAGGTTGGGCATAAGACGGAGCAGGCTGATCATTTGAGACAGGCATATTATTAGTAACAGCAGGAATTGTAACGCTATGAGTAAATGCACTAGTGGCAGGCAGCTTTTCCATCTCCGGGGCACATGGGACTTCTGTTTGACTGTAATAATCAGGCCACGGTTGGTAGTTATGTTGATGTAGGAGTCTGATTGCTGTAGTTTGTACTTTGGTAACCTCTAGTACTCTGATAATCAGCAGGATTGTAATAAGTTCCAGAACAACTTGCAGTCCCATCATAAGATCCTGGATTCTGAAATAAAGAACTAGGCTGATAAGGAGCACCTGTGTTTGGGTACGCCCCTACAGGCTGAGGAGATGACTGGTTAGGTTGCTAAAAAATACTTCTGTAAGAGTCGGATAGTCCTAAAAAATATCAGACTAGTGTTCCAAAGCTTCCACGTATCATTTTCTTATATGTAGAAGCTTTTCTCTATAGTGGATGAACCATCCGACTCCATGCATGCTCTCCAAGGCTAAAACCCCCCTTTTTAACTTACTTTATTCTTTTCCTCTACCCTTTTAATAGAAGCACCATTTGAAAATACAATGTGAGATTGACAGAGAAGTGCCTGTCTAGTAACAATTATAAGTCCACAAAATAACAGGCACCACCTCACCCGGTATCGAATCCTCTCTTCTACAATGAGGATAGCAGGTTAATGGATTAGCTTGTTATAACCCAAGATATGACAACAACAACAAAAATGAGATAGACAAACAGAAAGTAAAGCAAGCTAAATAGATTAACATATGTGAAACGAGAGTGAAGCTTATATAGGATAGGTATACAGATGAAATAATTGCTAAGATGGATAAGGATAAGTGTATCCCTTCATGACCAAGGCCGAAAGTAACTAACCATATAGATAGATATGTTTGAGGAGTTGTTAGTTATTGTATTAAACCATTCCTATCTGGATTTGAGAAGTAACCACCATCAACATTCCTATCTGGATTTGAGAAGTAACCACCTGATGGTGGTATATGGTGGGTTTTGGGTTGCTAAGCAATTTGGATTTGAATGCACTTCATTACACTCTATCATATGGCTAGTGCTTAGGGTATATTTTAATGGAGAAGTGATCTATCCGTAGGTTGCACCTCCCGTTATGGATTAGTTTGGTCTCTTTCATATACCCAGGATATTCTAGGTTAATAATAATTAAAAATATCTATATATATATATATGTTACTTTATTTGGCTCGTTATGGATGTGTCACATTCAATTATTGCATTTGTGGTAGCCATCGATCCCTCGTGTAACACGAGTTGGTTACAACTTAAGAGTTAAGAGGTGTAAGTAACAAACTAAAAGATGATGGAAACAAGACGACAAAAAAATTGAAACAAACGTGTCTACAAATGTCGATAAATACACATATTTTAACAGCCATACTGTTCACCTCCTTCAGTCTCATTCATCTCTGCTCAAGGATTTACAGGTTATCTCTCTCTCTCAGTTTGGTTTTTGAAGTAGCTTATTTACATGTTCTACATTTTTGTAGCCCACATATATGATTCCCCTTTTATATTTTGTGAATCCAACAACTTTCGTAAAAGTCATTCCAAAAACAAGTGTACGAAGCTTTAATTTGTTTCTGCAAGTTTGAACTATATATATATATATACAATTTTTAGTTTTATAAACTTCTACATCAAATATCATTAGTCTATATAAACATTTGCAAACATGAATAAAGCTCTCTTTTCTATTTCTGTTTTTTTTTTGAAAGCTATGTTTTCTGGTCTTGCTTGAGAGAGTGACCAATTTAGTGTTCATAGTAGAAAATCTGAACCAAATAGTGATAAAGAAATACGTTTTCAGATCCCTTTGTCACACATTATATAGTGTGGGGGTCTTGTTTAAAATCTTTTGATAACTACAATTATATAGTGGAATACAATACTAATTTATTATCTTTAAGTTGACCTTAATACATATTATTGGTGGATACATAAAATAAAATAATGAGTATTTTATTTATTTTATAGGATCTATGGCGAGTGTGTACCGGAAGTTGGCAATATGCGGCGGTGAAGGAGGAAGTGAATGGGACGATGATGTATACGAAGGTGTAAGAAAAGTCTATGTGGGGCAAGATCTCTCACGTATCACTTACATCAAATTCGACTACGTGAAGGTTGATGGCCAAGTAGTAACACGTGAATATGGGACAAAAGATCTAAACCCTAAAGAGGTTCTCCTACTGCCAATTTTTCACATTCTTGAATTTTGTTTTTAAATCATTAGTTTCATTTGGAGGTCAGTTTTGATTTGGTGATTGAATAACTAAATGTTATTTATTAGGAATATTGTATCCCACACCGAGAATTTCAAGGAACACTAAATAATAAATAAAAGGTTAGGACCAATCCATTTATCATCAACTAATTTTAAGTTGGAAACACATAACAAACATGAATCTAACATGGTATCAGAACCCATATCTTAAATACCCTAAATCCTTAATTAATATAACCCTCTACTTATGAACAATTGATTTTAAGTTGAAAGTCCATAACAAACGTTAATCTAACATTTTTTTTTTGTCATACACAGTTTGTTGTAGTTGAACACCCGGACGAACACATAATAGCGGTGGAGGGAAGCTACAACAAAGTGGGTCTCCTTGGCACGGACGTGATCACATCTCTCGTCTTCAAGACTTCAAAGGGTAGAAAGTCTCCAACGTTTGGTCCAAACTTGCTTGGACTTGTGAATGGTACAAAGTTCGAGTTTGAGGATGAAGGAAAGAAAATCGTAGGGTTTCATGGACGTGCGGGTGATGCTCTCGATGCCCTTGGAGTTTACTTTGTACTACTTGGCTCTCTCACACCGTCTTTGTCTCCTATTTACAAGCTGGATGCTCAAGGTGGTACAGAGGGACGTGTTTGGGATGATGGCTCTTTCGACGCGGTTAAAACGCTGCGCATTGGTCAAGATGATCATCGTATCACTTATTTAGAGCTCGAGTATGCCAAAGGTGGCAAGTCAGAGAAACTTCACCATGGAGTGAAAGGAGGAAAATCATACGAGGTACTTACTTCTATTAGAGCATGATTAACCTATAGAAACCCATATGGGTTTCTTAAGGTTTTCTTTTTAAAAATAAAAAATAAAAAAAAAATTGAACCAATTGCGGGTCGCTATGTGTCGGTGGAGCCCGTGAACAGTGCAAAAAATTCATAAAAACCGGTTCTTAATTAACAACTTTTGAAACCAATTCTTACACTATTCATGGGACCCATACCCCTAAGAACCCCTCTAAGAACCCCCTTTAATCATGGTCTTAGTATAAATGATTGGTTCAATAATCTGAAAAAGCTATAGCTCCACGGTTTTAGATGTAAATTCTATATTTATATGTATAAATGTAAAACAACAAAATTTAAGTATTTAGACCACCCACAATGGGGGTGTCGAAACCCACTTTCAACAGCTTAAACTCATGCAGTAAGAGTGTTGAAAAACTGTGTTTATCTACGTGGTACTAACTTTTTTAGAACCGGTTCTTAACTTTTTTAGTTAAAAGTTAAGAAACAGTTTCTTAACTTTCGCTAAGAACCCCACCTTAAGAAACCCCGGATAATCATGCTCTAACATGTGTTGGAAAGTTTCAACTGCTGGAAAAAAAAATGTGTGGTCCGCGTTGTTATGTGTCGTTCTAAGGTTGGCCAGAAACATTTAGAGCGTGCGTACACACGTGCATCAGATCATGAGGATGTTGAAAATGGAGAGGGTATTAAAACCATTGCACATGGCTTTAGTGATTCTGAGATTTTTCTAGTTGCTAGTTCACTAATAGAAAACTTTTTTATAGCCACAAAAAAAAAGTGGCTATATAGGAAATTTTGTGGCTATGGACAATTTTTTTACAATTGATTTTGTATATGACTAACCATGGTTTGTGAAAAGAAAATTATATATTCACAGAACAACAATGGTTATTCCGTTGCTATTAAAAATGTTTTACTAGTGGTTTGGTCTATTTGAGAGATGAGATGATTTGCATCTTAAACATTAACTTTCTTAAATGTTTTTTTCTTGTTGCAGTTGGTGCTTGATTTCCCAGTTGAATACATTACATCAGTGGAAGCAACTTATGATAAGCCAAACCTTTTTCAACATACCGTCATCACGTCGCTTACCATCCAAACATCAAAAGGGAGAACAACATCCTTTGGGTATACAAAGGGAAAGAAGTTTGTTCTTGAGCAAAAGGATTGTCGCCTTGTCGGATTCCATGGAAAAGAAGGTGACGCTATTGATGCTCTAGGAGCATATTTTGCACCTTTGATACCAGCCAAGAAACTACCATCGGTAGGCGGCAACGGAGGAGTTGCATGGGATGATGGTGTTTACGACGGTGTAAGGAAGATATACGTAGGACAAGGTAATGACGGTGTATCCTTTGTCAGGTTTGAGTACACTAAGGGAACAGACTTGGTCTCTGGAGATGATCATGGGAAGGCGACAATACTCGGAGCTGAAGAGGTCATTTCTTAAAAACAACAAGATATTTTTTGTTATACATTATAATTATAGAGAAATTTTGTTAGATAACTCTTTTTAGTTTGTTTTCACAAAAATAACGATAAAAAATAATCAAAATAAATTCTATTAAGGAGTAAAATATGCATTTATACCATAAGATTAATTAATCTAGAATTATGGTTTAAAGTTAAGAAGTGGTTTTGGGGATGAATTTCAAATTTCAAAAATAAAAATAAAAATTCATTTTTTTAAAAATTATTTTGGTCATTTTATTTTTCAAAAGTTATTTTGTAATAAAAACTTAAAAATAGTTATTTTAGAGAATTGTCCTGCATTATATTCCCTTAATTTATTATTTATATTTATCATTGTTATTTTGAGTGTGTTTTCAGTTTGTTCTTGAGGATGGTGAGTATCTCACGGCTTTGGTAGGATACTACGATAAGATTTTTGGAGTGGATGAACCAGCTATTATCTCACTTCAGTTCAAGACGAACAGAAGGGAGTCAAGTCCGTTTGGAATGGAAGCGGGTGAGAAGTTCACTCTCGGCGAGAATGGCCACAAGATTGTCGGGTTCCACGGACAAGCTAGTGATGTCATCCACAGTGTTGGAGTCACTATCGTGCCCATCACCGAGTGAAATAAGCCTTCTATTATCTTAATAAACCAGCCAGTCATGTCGGTTGATTAATAAAAACTTTCAATAAGGCATGTGTGTGCTCTTTGTATTTCGCTCAATGTGAGTTTTATTTCTATAATCTCCTTTTCTCCTCTACTAGATGAATGGAGTGGAAAAATTGGAGGGTGCAAATGGTTATATGTATATCAAATAGTTCTGGCATTGCAGTACTTACTAAATATGTCAAACAAAAACTTTGGTCGAGAGAAATCCAGTAAGTGAAAGAAACTTACTATATATAGTAGCTATTTAAGTACAAAATATGATGATTACATTAGGAAAGTAATAACACAATTTCATTTCAAATTTCATTTACAAAATACTCTCTCTGTTTCTAAAAGATGCATGTTTTAAAATTTTCACACTTATTAAGAAAAACATGAAATTGTAGTTACCAATGCATTATTTTTTTTAATGAACTATTCCCCATAACTTTTAACCAATAAAATTTTTATAAATACAATTATATTTCTTGAAATTTACAATTTGTTATTAACTAATGTATTGAAAACATAAAAATGTATCTTTTTGAAACGAAATTTTTTTCCAGAACTTAGATCTTTTAGAAACGGAGGGAGTATAAAATATCGAACTCAATTTATACACTTTTTAATAAAACGTATGAAAACTTAGTTATAAATGCATAGTTTTTTGTAGTTTTATATTTTTTATACTTTTAAACCAATAAGATTTTATAAAAAGCAATTGATGTTTTTAAACTTCACAATTTTTCATTATTAATTGACAAAAATTGTATTAAAAATGTAAAAAATGTATCTTTTAAAACAAATTTTTTCTCATAATATGTATCTTTTTGAAACAGAGGGAATATAAAACAAGATAACAGAAATGGGCCCACGATAAGAAAATTCAAAACGGCCCGCTCCTCCTCTGAAAGGGCTTTTATCCGCGCTGACGAAAAAGAGATTTGAATTTCCAGAAACGCTCACGGAGAAAGCCACTTGTTTGTCGTCACTCGTCACTCTCGTCTTTTCGACTCGCTGTTCAAATAGTAACGCTTAAAGCCTGAAGCCGGCGTTAACTAACGCCGTCATAAAACGTGGTTCTCCGTTTCGGTTTCAATTTCGATTCTGGAGAATCTCTCTTTTTCTTTAATGGTAACTTCAAAGGTTTGTGCTTTCAATAGATTTTGTATTTCGACTGTTCGTAAACTGTACACTATCTTCTTCACTTTCTCCACCCCCAGGTTCGATGCTCGATTCCAACAAAAAAGATGATATTCGAATTTGGGGTTACAGCAGCAACTGCGATGTTTACGGATCTGTCATAAGCTCTCTGACAAGTTCTTAATTCTATTTTTAACCCATTTTTTCTCATCAGTCAAATGCGTTGAATGTTTCTCATCAAGCAAAGTGGTTTTAAGTAGCTTTCACTTTCCAACAACACTCTTCTTACAAACTCCTTCGAACATTCTTATCTGCTCTCTTCTTACAAACTCCTTAAAGCTTTGTTTCTTGATTACTGTCTCTTTTTATAATATTTATATATAGTTTTGATTCAAGCTTGCCTTTTTTGATTACTACTGGGAGATACATGCATACATACATACACCAAAAATGAAGAAGCTTTTCTTTTTCAAATCATCATCTGGTAATGCCACTGATAAACATATTCTCCGGGAAAAAGAATCAAAGAGTGGTGGTGGCCACGCTCTTAGACGAAGCCGTTCACTTTCTTCCTCAGCTTTTCTCCTTGATGGAACTTCTTCATATGATCCTCCTAACGCTACTAGAACCAGTCGCCAGCGAACTCCTTCATCTCGGTAAAAAAAGAAATGATCTGTGACATTGTTGTTAAAGATGTATCAATGTGTTGGTGACATTCTCTTTGTTGAATTGATTCAGTTTCAGATGTTTTACACCAGAAAGCCAAGGAGAACATGGTCACATGTACAATGATTCATCTGCAAGTTTGTCATCAACTTGTTCTAGTAATCTCTCTACCCATGTCTTGGACCGTTTCATTGATGGTGAAGAAGAGCATCATAGTAACCAAAAGATCGGTTCTTCTTCACACAGTAATCACTCAGGGAGTGTCAAAGGAAGGAGGCTCCCACCTCGAGTTCAAAGCCCTTCACCACTATCATATCATGTCCAAGAAAATTGTATGGAAGATGCATCAGCTCGTTCACTTTCAAGAAGCGTCATGGAAAGACTCTCTCATAATACTCACGGGAAGTCAAAAGACTTGGATGTTGTCGTTAATCTTGTTCCATTGTCTGAGCACAAAGAACCGGTGAATGGATATTACAGGAATGATCACCACGCTGAGCAGCAGCAGGAGTTGTTCTTGCACCGTGAGAACATGCATGTGGGCACTAATCAGGTCTGTAAAGAAGGTGAGCTAGAGAAGAAGTATAAAGAAGCTCAGAAGAGAGTGAAGCTACTTTCTCAACACCTGGAAGACCAGAAGTTTCGTTCAGAAGGTGACTTTGACGTATCATCTTTGGTTGATGAAGAGAAGGTAAGTTTGGCTTTGGAAGTCTTAACTCAACTGCGGTCACAAATGGATGAGAGGGCTTCTGCAAAGGAAGAAATCAAACGAGCAAAGACTGATTCTGAGTGGCATATAAAGAGACTAGAGAAAGAGAAGAGTGAATTACAGTTTGAACTGGAGAAAGAGCTTGATAGAAGGTCAATAGAGTGGACTTCAAAGCTCGAGAGTTTCCAGATGGAAGAGAAGAGGCTGAGAGAGCGTGTCAGAGAGCTTGCTGAGCATAATGTCTCACTCCAGAGAGAAGTATCCACTTTCCATGAAAAGGAAACCGAGCGCATCGATATGATAAGAAACATGGAGGAGAAAGTTAAAGAGTTGAGTGCAACAGCAGAGGAAACGCGTCAAGAAAACGTGTATCTTATGCAAAACCTGTCCAAATTACAAGAGAGCTACACCGTTACGACAGAAGATCTTGATTGTGTAAGAAGAAAGTTTGAAGACAAGGAGATGGAATGCAAGGAGTTACACAAATCTGTTACGAGGTTGCTAAGAACTTGTGGGGAACAAGAGAAGACGATTCAGGGACTTAGAGATAGTCTCTCCGAGGAAACAAAGAAGCAACCTTCTGAGAAACATGAAGAGATGGTGAAGAAGTTGCAGATGGAGGAGCAGATAAGGTTGACAGGGGTTGAGTTCTCACTCAGAAAGGAGGTGGAATCAATGAAGCTCGAAGCTGATTCACTTCGTGTTGAGAATGTTTGTTTGCGGAACAACTATGACACTGTGACAACTTTCAAGCTAGACAATGAGATGAAGATGCGTGTATGCCTCTTGCAAGACCAAGGGCTTTTGATGTTAAACGAGAGCACGCAGCTGTGTTACAAGTTGCTCAAGTTCATCAAAGAGAGATTATCCGAGGACATGCCTAATGGATTGAGTGAGCAGTTTCTGATTGAATCTGAGATGAATGTCCATGGAATACGGCGTGGAACTGAAAGCCTCAAGAGGAGTTTGCAGACAGTCAACAGTTTGTTGCTTGAGAAAGCCAATGAGATTGCATCAAACTCAGAATCATCGAGGTCTAGTGAGCCAAACAACCAATCAGTAGAGGTGAGTTTCATTTTCAACATAGGTTTATCACATGTTTGTCTGTGCTAAGTGTTTCACCTTTTGTCTGATGTTAGAAACTCCTGAGAGCTGAACTGAGAGAAGAGACTCTAGTAACGAGTTTGTTAAGAGAGAAACTGTATTCCAAGGAACAAGAGATCGAGCAGCTGCAAGCAGAAGTAGCAGCAGGTGTACGAGGTAACGAAGTTCTCCAACGTGAAATCCAAAACGTCTTAGACAGCCTTTCAATAAACACACATCAACTAAAAGACCTCAACATTCAGGTACTTCATAAGGAGACCGATGACTCGCATCATAAGTAAATAGTTAAGCTCCTTGAGTGTTTTCTGATGATGATGATGTTGACATCAGATGGTGAAGAAGGACGAGAACGTGAAGCGGCTTGAAACCAATCTCCAAGAAGCTGCTAAACAATTGGCTAGCATGAAAGTTACATTACCAAAAGTGTTGGAGGAAAAAGAAGAGATGTGTAAGGAAGTGAGGAACTGCACAAAGAGAAACATGGATTTGGAGTCAGAGAAGGAGATGTTGAAGAACGAGGTGGAGAGATTGGAAGAAGACACACTCCTCAAGGAAGGTCAGATCACAATACTAAAAGACACGCTTGGAAGCAAGCATTTCGATCTCCTTAGCAGCCCTGACTTCTCATATAACGAGTTCTTAGTGCAATAAGTCAAGAGAATAGATGTATAGGCTTATGTTCTTTCTTTCTTTAGGCCTTATAGATTTGATATATTTGCTTTCTCAAACCTTTTGATAGCTAATAAGATTCACCCTTTGTGAACAAACATAAGGAACATAGATGCATTTAGCCATGTGGTTATTAACCAAACCTGCCATACTGGACCGAAAAAATAGTTTTGGTTCAGCTCGGTTAGAAGGTCCGGTTCAATTTGACAACTAAAAAAAATTGGTTTTCAGTTTAGCAATCGAAACGATACCAATCTTAACAAAATTCCTAGACCGAACTAACCAAAATAACTGCTTTTTCATTAATTTCATTCAATTTAAACAGAAACTTAACCAAAAACCAAACCAAATTTCTTTTGGTTCACTTCGTCGAAATTTCAACCGATCTAAACTAACCGAAAAAACTGAACCCGCAGGCCTAGGCCTCAATGCATTAATGTAGAAGTTTATTGGAACCAGTACCAAACCGATCTATAATAAACCATGATTAGGCTTTTGAACCAAGATTATACCATACTTTATAGTTGTATTGTGTTGGGAAAAAGCAAAGCAAAGCAAAGCAAAGCAAAACCTTCTACATATTCTAAAAGACCAACACTTTCTTCATGATTAGGCTTTTGAACCAAGATTATACCATACGTATAGTTGTATTGTGTTGAGAAAAAGCAAAGCAAAACTTTCTACATATTCTAAAAAAACAACACTTTCCTCTACCTACTGTTCAAGCATCTCCCCGGAGACCACTGCAGCATTCAAGTTTAGTGCTCTTTTACAGGTGATGATTGAGAGTCTGGACCCACTCCACCAATGCGTATATCCAAATCCAGGTCAAGGCAAAAACAAAACCGACGCTTACTTGAGTAGTACTTTCCATATCTTCCTCATATAAACGATTAAAGACCAAACCGATAGTCCTGCTGATACATAAAGCAAGCCAGCACCAGAAGCTACAAGCCATCCAACATTGCTATCCCTGCTTGCGAGAAGTATGGTCAGTGCTGTCATCTGCGTAGCGGTTTTCCACTTGCCCAAGTTATTTACAGCAACAGCCTGTGAGCAGTTCAATCAATCAAATGCTATTTCATGATTCAGTAAGAACATAAACAACAACAACAAAAGCTAGATGTTGGTGATTTAGCTTACCTCTAAAAGCTTTCCATTTTGAGATGCAGCCCATTCTCTTACTGCAGACATTGTAATCTACATGAACACAAACGTCTCATAAGTTGAGGACATGAAGGATACTGACGAGGAATGAACTTTCTACATGAATCTTACCTCCCTACCAATGATTGCAATAGAAGGAACCGTCAATAACCATGGAACTGGTCCTAATACAGCAACGTCGACAGGTTTTGTACACAGTAGGATCAATGTAGCTGCAACCATAAGCTAAAGACCCGAAATACAAATCAGAAACATAAATATGAACTCACTTCCACTAAAGACAAAGTCTAAAACGATGCAGACCTTATCAGCAACAGGATCCAGAAAGGCACCAAACGCAGAACCTAACCTCATCTGAAAATGCACATGATCTTCTGATCGGTTAACATTGCAATGTTGTGATAATAATACACAGTTGTAGTAATCAAGGAAGCACCTTTCGTGCAAGATAGCCGTCAAGCCAGTCTGTAAAGGCTGCTGCAATGAAGATGCTTGTAGTCGCCCACGGACTATCAGCGTAAAAGGCTACAAGTAATGACAAAGGAAACAACTTTAGATTGAAACGCAATGTTTGCTGCAAGAAAATGAACCTACTTGCGACGAGAAGTGGAACGGCAGTCACACGAGCAATGGTTAATACGGTGGGTAATGTAAGAACTTTGGAAGAGTTTTCGTCTCCATCAAGGTGATTATGACCGTTGAAGCTGTTCTGAGCTGCGTTATCTTGACCCGCTAGGCTTGATCGGGTAATAGACGAAGATGATCGGGCTTTCTCCGAAGAGGAGGAGAGGCGGCGGCGGTGGTGACATCTCTGAATGGGAAACGCTAGAGGTGTGTGGGAAGTAAGAACGCAGCGGGAGGAACGGCTAATATGCGAAGGGTGAGAGAAGGGAGCGAGGGGAAGTAACTTGCGCCATGAAGTGACATCGACGATTAGCGAAGCGACGCCGGATCTGAGCATGGCCAGAGGTTTGATTTTAGGTTCTGTCTGTTTGTCGGAAGAAGCCTGAAAAGGTTAAATCGGATAAGTTGAATAGATTCAGAAGGAAGTGCAAAGAAAGTGACGTGGATTCAGAAGGGTAAATGTGACTATTTATCATCGAAATTTCACAGTGGACTTTCTAATTTAATGAGACCCAAACAAAATATTAACTTGCCTAAAGCCCAAAATAGGAAAGAAGGTAAGTTATATATATGGAAACCTTTTTTAAATTTATACTAATTGAACACCATAAATAATATTATGGGTATATTGGAAATGTAATTAAAATTTCATAAACAGTAAAATAAATTCAAATAATTTTATATGGATTAAAATCCTCAAATAATACTTTTAACTAAAATTAAAATTCGATACTGGATTTTGTTTTTAAAAAAGAAATGACATGTGTTTGAGTTTAAAAGAAGAACATCAACAACTTTTTTTTCTTTGAAAAATATACAATTGGGTTTAATTTTATCAAAAAAATACGTTGCTTAATATAATTGAATCCAATTTTTTCATTACTTATACAATATAAACTCTAAAAATTAATATTTCTTTCAGTCCTAAACTAGATTTATGATATAAATCGATTAGATAATAAAATAATATATTTTTATACTTTTTTGTAAATATAATAGTCTCAATAATTTATATACATTTTATATAAGTACAAAAAATATTGTATTGTTTGTTTTACATTAACAATAGAATATACATTTTCTTAACACTCAATATTGTTTGCTACTATTTAATAAAATTATTTATACATAACCACATTTATATTCTATGAATCACATTTTATATACACCAAATACTATAATAAAAATAATATAAAAATCAAATTTCTAAAATTTAATTAATGTATATACTGTAAAGCTAAGTATTTTTATTTTATAAAAAAATATCAATTCACAAATTAATAAAATATTACAATCCTAATATTATTAATTTATGGATTTTTTGCTGTATATAGTTTTCTTCTTCCACCAGAATTTGCCAAGGAAAAAAAATATTTGTTTAATGGAAAGAAAATAATTTTAATTTCTATTTACTACAATGATGCTTTCACTATTTTTATACAAAACTAACAATTGTGGTGCACCATCCAATGCGTAAAACCAACAAAATATCCAAAGGTTACGGCTAACCAAACCCATTAAAAACACTCTTTATTTAGCATAGAAAATTTCTCACTATAAAACCGCACGAGTGTTCATTAGCAAAAACGCAAATTATCCAAAGCAAAATGGTTATATCCAGGAAAACAATCGTTCTATCATTGGCTCTTGTAGCCATTATGTGTATCGTCATGACCACAACTGAAGCCACACACCCGGAGAGTGGAGCGGACAAAGATCACAAGGGTTGTGCCTCGGGAACATGCAAGACAGGAACTGATGATGAACCATTTAACCCGGGTTGTGAACCTAGTAGTGGTAGAAGATGTCGGGCGGGTTGAGATAAACAAATTTTCTCTCACTGGGAAATGAATACGAATTACGTTTTCAATTACTTCTAAAACTACTAAATACACAATAATCGTAACTAGTATTTATAAGAATAATTTATTTAAGTAATAGCTAGCGGATATTAGTATTGTAAGCTTATATCGGCTAACTTAGTATTAAATTATTTGTATAGTTAACCAGCCATTTTGTTATAATAAGGCTTTGCATGTAATAAATTCATATATATATATATATATAAATGATTTTGTTTTACAAATCTTTTTTTCCTTTTTGATAAAAGGTAAAAAAGATTTAAGCTGTGTTTATTCATGAGCTATTGACATGTAATTCATACACCTAGTATTGCCTTTTCTTTTATATATATGACCCTAGTTTTCTATACATAAAAGGTATAGTATATCTCAATAGTATAAAACACATACAAAAATGACCATGATGAATTCAAATTTTACGATTGGTTCAACATAGTGAATAATCATGTGGTCCCAATTCGATAGTAAATTGATAGCAATGTGGTTCATTAACGGAGACGGTCGTTGATTAGAGTGTCTAAGCGATATCAAAAAAGTTATTACTATAGAGTGCCCATAATCTTTTACGGGTCTGAAGTAAACTTTTAAAAATTTTGATTTAAAGAACGAGCTTTTATACTAAGGGTAAGTGATATCAAACTTGAATACATATGAACATGTGAAACATTGTAAGCTCACACTATCAAAGTAACTGACTTTTGCTCTGCCATGAAAATGTAAACAAATATGTTAAATAATTAAGTATGTTGGCAGAGTCACAAAAAATATTTATAGAAGTTACAAAACCACTATTTTAAAATAGTATTTTTTATTAAAAAATATTATTTTTTATGTTTTCTTAAATACTACTCCCTCCGTTTCAATTTAATTGTCGTTGTAGAAAAAAAAATTGTTTCAAAATAAGTTTTATTTTAAAGTTTCGATGCAAAATTTATTAATAAGATATTTTATTTTATTTTTTTATAGTTTAAAATATGGTTAGGTGTATAGGTAATTGTGTTTTTATTTTGAAAATATACAAAATCATATGTTTTCTTAATATATGTGCATAAACCTAGAACGACAAGTAAAATGAAACGGAGAGAGTAATAAAACAAGCTAATAAAATATATTTTATTGCAATTTTGTTTACTATGCAATTTAATAGAAAGGGGTGAAATTTTGACTTTTTCTCTGCCATGAAAATGTAAACAAATATGATAAATAATTAAGAAAGGGGTGAAACTTATACTATTATGCACAGCGGTTAGTCGTGTTGACAACATGATCCATACAATAACTCAAGTTTCGTCGCCAGTTGGGTTGTGAGGAGCCACAACACTTTCCAACCTCGTATGACTTACATAGAAAATAAAGCACTTCTCCTTCTAGCTTTGTTTGCAAGTGGTGAAACTAAAAAATAAGGAAACATAATCTTACAAAAATATTATAATTAATTATACTCATTTAGTGAGGATATTTATTTAGCGAGGCTATTTATTTTATATTAATTTGTAATACTAATATTTAGTATTGTAAATAGTTTTGATTATAATTGAATTAAATTTAATAATGAATATTGTTTTGAATTGGGGTCCACTTTAAGTATTTAACTAAATATTCATTAAATTCTAAAAATTTATGGGGTCAGTCCACCCCCTCCTTATACACTGCTTATGCCACTGATTAAGTGTTTGTATTGCTGGTTTTTTTCTAAGTTCGCTCATATAAAAACAGCAATATTGTGATGGTTGTTAGCTCCCTAAATATATTACATCTACATATATTATCGTCAAAATTGTGACATATTATTAAGCTAATATGCCGGGGGAAGTGTTAGTTAAGTGGCATTGCCTTTGATAATGATCATAGTTGTCAATGGAAAAACAAAAGAAGCATTATTTAAAAAGAAGAAAAAAACAATTGAAACAATCCATGGTGGACCAGAATCAACAATACATTATTTTTTTACCAAAAAACAATACATTATTTAGTTTAATTGAAAAAAACACGTTATCTGATCTACCTAATCCAAAATCCAAATTTCTGATTTATTTATAAATAGTTTTCTTCCTCCAGAAAAATTTGCTAAGAAAACAAAAAATCTCATGAATGGATTTTTTTTAGATCATTTTATTTACATCCACCAATATGATTTCACTATTTTATACAAAACTAAGTAAGCGTGGTTCACCATCCAATGCGTAAAACCAACAAATAAATTAAAAATTACCGCTAACCAAACCTATTATAAACATTCTTTATTTAGCAAATAAAAATTCCCACTATAAAACCGCACGAATGTTCATTAGAAAACAGTAAACTATCCTCAGTAAGTAAAAAAAAAAGTTATCCTAAATAAAATGGTTATATCAAAGAAAACAATTGTTCTATCATTGGCTCTTGTAGCCATTATATGTATTGTCATGAGCACAACTGAAGCTACAAATATAGGGGGTGGAGCTATGGGGGAAGATAACAAGGGTTGTGCCCCGGGAGCATGCATGGGTCAGGCTAACCCATATACACCAGGTTGTGAACCTGGCAAAGAATGTCGTGGGGGTTGAGATCACGGCATTGTTTCTGGTAAATGAAAATCTTGTGACGAGAATAATAATTAATTTCATATTTTTGATAAATAAATTTTAGGCAGTAGCGAGTTTTTTTTGGTAAAAATGTAAAGAAGCAGTAGCAAGTTGATATTAGTATTGTAAGCTTATATCGGTTAACAATTGTATAAAAATCCAAAAGTTAGCAAACAAAAACAATTGTATAAAAATGTTTGCATGTTTTTGTGGTCTATGTTTGTATCGCTTTACCAGCCAATTGTTATATAATATGGCTTTGTATGCAATAAGTTCATGTATATAAATGATGTTTTCATTATATAAAGCTTTTTCGTCTTTTTGGGGGTCAAAGGTATAAAGCTTTAAGACGTGTTCATGCATGAGCTATTGACATGTAATCTCCATTTAATTCATAAACCTAGGGTTGCTTATTCCTAATATATATAATATTATATATACATGTGAGCGTATTTTATATACGTAAAAGGCATAGTATATTGATTATAAATCTTACAATTTATTCAACACCTTGTTCAGAAACTCGTTAGTACATTTAGCAATTTATTAGAAAAGCGGGAAAAATTTGGAGAAAACACAGGGAGAACATTTTTATATGTATAATATCGTATTTTTATGTATAATACAAAATATTTTACGTATAAACATAGAAATTAAGAATTATTAGACAACTTTTATTATAATTTAAATGATACAAAATATTATTGTAAAGACGTCACATTGCAAAATATATTCACATGCAGACAAAATGTATCAAAAGTATAGTTATACTTAACTCATGAAATCGGCTTCACAAAGTATAAGTTATTGGTCTTTTGACAAAAAATCAATAAAAGTCCAAAAGACATAAAATGCATGTGGTTGTCTTCTCCATTTGTTCTTATCAAATCACCATAAACGAATGAAATTACCGGCGATTACACGCCGCCTTGTGCACTTCCACGGTCCAAGCGGACATAACTCGGATCACTTCCTAGCAAAACCCGAACAATCCTAATTCGGATCACTTTCTAGTTTTTAAGCGCGGATCAAAATCTAATATATATTTACATGTAGTGATTGGAATCAACTGTATTTTATTATTTATATAGAATCTTAACAGTGCTTTGGATTCGGGTAACAGGTTTGAAAGTAAGAAGCTAAAGAGAGGAAAATAATTAACTTGTCACCAAGATAATAATATTTTATAAAAATTTCATATATTGAAAGAGAGAAGCTGTTTGTAGCAGCCAAGGTTCCATGAAAACTTGTTTAAGATAAATATTTATACAACTCTAAAAACTTGTTTCTAAAAATATATGGGCTTTCATCACACATTGTATTGGGCTTAGGGTTATTTACCGGACTTGACCCGACAATAATGGGTCTTCGTGACCCGTTTTGGATCTAATACTCAATGCTCCCAATTAAACCGATCGTTGGACAGTTTGCATCATCAACTCTCCTCTGGAACACACACAGTGGATTCAATAAACCTAACTCCGATTCGAAGAAAGCGATCGCTTCCCGAACCCTAATGGATCGTCATCAAGAGGAGGAAAGCCACATCGAGAAGCAAGACGACGAGGTTTGATTTCGATCTCCCGAGATTACTGTTCGTCTTTGGTCGATCAAATTGAAATAATCATCTCCTTGTTACTCGTTGATTGCAGGAAGCTCTTGCTCGCCTTGAGGAGATTAAGAAATCAATCGAAGCTAAAATGGCTCTTCGTCAGAATAATCTCAATCCTGAACGACCTGGTTTGGGTTTTTGCTTTCGTAAACTATAATCTAGAGAGAGTGATTTTGTGATAATGGTTTTGAGTGTTTAAATTTGTAAGCTTATAATAGCAACCTTTGTCTTTGTTACTGTTATAGCCCCTATTAAGGATTTGGCAGCAAACAGCTAGTGTAGAGATCTGTAGTTTGAGTTGTTACTAAAGCTGATTCCTGCATGTTACAGATTCAGCATATCTTAGGACTCTTGATTCTAGTATCAAGCGCAATACAGCAGTTATCAAGAAGTTGAAGCAGATCAATGAGGAGCAGCGTGAAGGGCTCATGGATGATCTGCGAAGTGTAAACCTTAGCAAATTCGTTAGTGAAGCAGTTACTGCCATTTGTGAGGCCAAGCTCAAAAGCTCAGATATTCAAGCAGCTGTCCAGGTTGGCCTTCCTGTTTCCTATCTTGTACCTTGTTTTTCTTTTAAGGCCTTGTACTGTAGCTGATATCCATGTTTTCTGACAGATATGCTCACTACTTCATCAGAGGTATAAAGAGTTTTCTCCTAGTCTGACACATGGGCTCTTGAAAGTCTTCCTTCCTGGAAAATCTGCCGACGACTTAGATGCAGACAGAAACTCAAAGGCCATGAAAAAGCGCAGTACCCTAAAACTTCTTCTTGAGCTCTACTTTGTTGGAGTAATAGAAGATAGTAACATCTTCATCAATATTATTAAGGACCTTACCAGTGCTGAACACTTGAAAGATCGAGATACGACCCAGACAAATTTGACACTTCTTGCCGGTTTTGCTAGGCAAGGAAGAGTTTTTCTTGGGCTCCCTATATCTGGACAAGACGAAGATGTAAGTAGGTTTCACTATCAGCTGAATTTTTATGCCCAGTATTTGATGAGCTCTTATCTGTGCCATCCCCCAGCTCTTCTATTAACGTATATCTTACATGATATCTTTGGTAGTTAAAGGAACATGCTTTTTGATATATGTTTCCGTATAGAACTAAATCTGACTAAAGTTTACTCTAGTTTTTTAAGGGGCTCAACGTCACTGCAGAACAGAAAAAGAATTTTAAGAAGGCTTTCAACACATACTATGATGCTCTGGCAGAGTTACTTCAATCTGAGCACAAGGTTAGATATTTATTTGTTTGCACATGTGCAGGAACTTTTATAGATATCTTTCTTTTCTGAAATTGAAGTACTTTCTCCTTTTCTTTTCCGTTCTCCTTTTTTAGTAGCTTCATAATATATTTTTTACAGTCACTTCAACAAATGGAAAAAGAAAATTCAAAACTGGTAAATGCTAAAGGGGAGCTTAGTGAAGACAGTGCATCGTCATATGAAAAGCTGAGGAAATCATATGACCATCTCTATCGAAATATCTCCTCGTAAGTTGATCATTCTTATAACTCAACTGGATTTTCCTGTTCTCGTTGGGTCTAGCTGTAGTGGAGTTGGTTGCAGAAAAGCTTAGATCATATATCATAATCTTAGTCTTTTAACCCGTCAGTGTATGGGTAGCTTCGTAGCTTTCTTCTCACTGGCTGCTAACAGTATACTTATAACCCATGCTATTATTGTCAAGCTCTTGGTACTGTCCTGATATATACTTGAAGTAATTAGCATCTTTTTGCCGTCATTGTAGTGTAAAACGCCAGTTCGTTTACCAAACCTTTGTATTGATCATGACGTACCGATTCACTAGAACCCTATGATATTTGTAATGGATCTTTGGAAGTGATCTTAGATTTATGGTGTTTATCCTTTCATCCCATATCTTTGACTGGAATGGGTTATCTGGCAAAAGAACATCTACAGTTTAAGTATTCTCATCTATAACGGCTGCATACTTAGCAATGTATCATATGTCATGTTGCAGTTTAGCAGAAGCACTTGATCTGCAGCCTCCTGTTATGCCAGAGGACGGTACAACTAGGCTCACAGCAGGGGACGAAGCCTCATCGTCTGGTGCTGTAAAAGATACATCTGCCCCCGAACCTGTTTGGGACGATGAGGAGACCAAGACATTTTATGAGTGCTTGCCTGATCTGAGGTCAGTTCTTATTTATGGTCCTAAGAAACAAATTTATGGGAGAATGTATTTTTGCAAGTGGCACTCAGAAAACTTCAATTTTCTTGAAAGAGTCTGGCTTATCTAGCTAATTATAGCGTTTATTCTTCTCTTTTAGTTGCTTATGTCATCTTCGTTGTTTCTCTAGGGCATTTGTTCCAGCAGTCTTGTTGGGAGAAGTAGAGCCTGCAAAGACAAAAGACAAATCATCTGTGAGTGGATGACACTACATTTTATTCTCACTCTTTTCCTCTTAGGATATAAGAAGACATTTACTGTTGCTGCTATGTGCGAACGTGGATGGTGTTTCTTTTTAATACGTAGTGATCAGTAGACATGCTTTGCTTTTGAAAGATTTCGTGCTGCACATTTGGGCATGGTTTTCTATAAATCCAGCACTTCTGATTTCATACCCTGTTGTGATTGATTGTAGGAGTCTAGCTCTGAAATTCTCGAAAGTCAACAAACAGCTGAAGACACAACAGAATTTCCTGCTGATTCTGGTAGTATGGCTGATGTCTCAACTGTTGAACAGCCAAAAGAGAAGGATGAAGTAGATAAGGAAAAGGCTAAGGATGCTAAGAAGGAAAAAGGGAAAGAAAAGGATAGTGACAAGAAATTGGATAGTGAGAAGGAGAAAGGCAAGAGCCTTGACGTGGCAAACTTCGAAAGATTGTTACAGCGACTTCCTGGTTGCGTAAGCCGTGATCTTATTGACCAGTTAACGGTAAGAGTTTTTGAAATAGTTTTCTATTTGATGTCGTTTCGGTTGAACGTCTTTCTTGCTCTATTGTTCACTTCTATGTTTTTATTTCCAGGTGGAATATTGTTATTTGAATTCCAAGACAAACAGAAAAAAACTTGTCAAAGCCTTATTTAATGTCCCTAGGACATCTCTGGAGTTGCTAGCATACTATTCGCGTATGGTTGCAACACTAGCAACGTGCATGAAAGACATCCCTTCTACGCTTGTGCAGATGCTGGAGGACGAGTTCAATTATCTAGTCCATAAAAAGGTTAGCTAGATGTGTGTTGCATTGTCTTTGTTAAGTAATTAATTATACTTTCAGACATCTGACTAGGATTGCACTTCTATTATTTGAGCCGAGTGAAGTCAAATTCACTCTGTTGATGTTAATGCCTCTATTCTCAGTTTGGCTTCCAACCTTCCATTATAAACGCTCTTCAAAGTTGATAGCATACCGTCTTATGGAGTTTTTTTTTTTGAAACACATACCGTCTTATGGAGTTGCAAATTGAATTTTGTGCAGGATCAAATGAATATCGAATCAAAAATCCGGAACATCAGATTTATTGGAGAACTCTGCAAGTTTAAAATTGTGCCTTCTGGTCTTGTATTCAGTTGTTTGAAGGTATAATGCTCATCCATCAACACATGCATTTTATAGAGATGTTTATTTTCTTGAATTCTCTGGACATATGTTAGATACGTTTCAAGTATATACATTAGGTAAGTTTCACTTGAATCCACTTACAGGAGATGAAAGTAATTGCATGGGGATTTTGATTCTATCATCTCTGACAAAACTCGAGCCATTCAACTCTATAAAATGTTCACTTCCCTTCTTTTTTGCAGGCTTGCTTAGATGATTTTACTCACCATAACATTGATGTTGCTTGCAATCTTCTGGAGACATGTGGCCGTTTCCTTTATCGGTCTCCCGAAACCACACTCAGAATGACTAATATGCTGGACATATTGATGCGCCTGAAAAATGTCAAGAACTTAGATCCTCGTCAAAGCACTCTTGTGGAAAATGCCTACTACCTTTGTAAACCACCTGAAAGATCAGCACGAATTTCTAAAGTTCGTCCACCATTGCATCAGGTATTTACTAATCTCCAACTACATTGTCCTTTATCTTTCTTATAATATTCTGTTACTCAATTGTAAAGGCGACTTTGTTTTTTCTAATACTTCTATTCAAATTTCTGCAGTATATTCGAAAATTGCTGTTCTCAGATCTTGAGAAAGATTCCATTACCAATGTACTAAAGCAACTGCGGAAGCTGCCATGGAGTGAATGTGAGCAATATATCTTAAAGTGCTTTATGAAGGTTCACAAGGGAAAGTATGGTCAGATTCACCTAATTGCTTCCCTGACTTCTGGATTGAGCCGCCACCATGAGGAGTTTGCGGTGGCTGTTGTTGATGAGGTATGTCCCTTCCACTGTATCTTATAGACTAATACATGTGGATTTTGTGTTGTCCGAATCTCTTAATCCTGAAAATCCTTTAAAATCAGAAATTTTTGGGTTTTACTTGAGGTAAGTGCCTCCGTCTTGGGGATCCATATACAAATTGGTTCCCCAAAGTCATATAACTGTTACTTTAGATGGTGTTGCATTGGCTTCTCCTGGCTCTTGAGAAAACATTCTGATTTTCCTACTCCAACGTGGAGAACTGATTTTTTTTGTAAAGGTTTTGATTTATTCCACAAAATATGTAACTTGTTCTCTTCCTGTGTATTTATAACTGAAAAAGTAGTGGTAAATTTCTAGGCATTTGGTTCTGATTATGTGCACCATTGAAAAGGTCTAAGATATTAAGCTCCCATTTAGTCAATAGAAATGAAAGTCTGAAATAAGCATTATGTTGAAAATGGTTTGGAGGACCATGCCTATAGGTTTGGATTCAATGCTGTATCAAATCAGAAGAGTGTATGGAGTTACTCTCGTATGATAAAATATGATGCTTAAGTGTGTTTTGTTGCTTGGTTATGTCGGCTTATGTTGATGTTTACATGCTTGGGTTAAATTTATATATAGCTTTTTCTGGGCTTATTCATCTCATATTTTCTTTAAAGGTGGTATTGCATGTTGTCCGCGGCTTAGTATCACCTTTGTTTTAAGTAACGTGATACTTTGTTTTCACTTAAAGGTACTGGAGGAGATAAGGGTTGGGCTTGAGTTGAATGAATATGGGGCACAACAGAAGCGTCTGGCCCATTTGAGATTCTTAGGGGAGCTGTACAACTACGAGCACGTAGATTCGTCTGTGATATTCGAGACGCTTTACGTAACTCTTTCATATGGTCATGGTACTTCAGAGGTAGTGAGCCTCATACTATTTCAGAGTTCAGCCCTTTGCCAAGTTCTAAATGCCTGTGTGGTTTGGCATTTGAAAAATTACAATCATTAGTGTCTCTTCTTGTGTGTGGTTTCTGTTATAATATTTAGTCGTCCTTCTGTGTTACTGATTGACTGTTGTATATACTTTTATGATGTTAGCAAGAGGTGTTGGATCCGCCAGAAGATTTTTTCCGTGTCAGGATGGTTATCATTCTTCTGGAAACCTGTGGGCACTACTTTGATCGTGGTTCTTCAAAGAAAAGGCTTGATCAATTTTTGATACATTTCCAGAGATACATACTGAGCAAAGGTCATCTCCCTCTGGATATTGAATTTGACTTGCAGGTTAGTTTTATAACTCTTGTAGATTTTGTTGAAGAAGTTGATTCAGTTTTCACTTAAGTGTTCGGGGTATCTATAACAAAATTAATGTGTCAACGCAGGATCTATTTGCCAATTTGAGACCGAATATGACCCGTTACACGACTATTGACGAGGTCAATGCAGCTATACTGCAGCTGGAAGAGCGTGAGCAGGCTTCTAACGCAGATAAAGGCAGTGTAGAAAGACATTCAGATACAAAGCGTCCAGGCAAGTCGTCTTCTACGGTCATCTTTTCTAACGGTAAAAGTACTGTGAAAGATGTTGGAGAGAATGGTGAAGCTCCCAAAGAAGAAAGCGACAGTGATTCTGGTAGTGGCTCTGTTGTCCGAGATGGACAAAACCAAGAGTTGGATGATGGAAATCATGACAGGGGATCTGAGAGTGACGATGGGGATGACTATGATGATGGCGTTGGACCTGGATCTGATGATGATAATGAATTTCGTGTAAGGCAGAAGGTGGTGACCGTAGATCCTGAGGAACAAGCGGACTTTGATCAAGAACTCAAGGCTTTACTTCAGGCAAGTTCACATTTTGTCGTCTTTGTTTTTGTGGATTGATGCATCCATTTTTGGTCCGAATGTGAAAAGCCAAGGCATTTGAAACTTAACATGAACATCGTTAACTGTTTTGTGGGTGCAGGAGAGCATAGAGCAAAGGAAGCTAGAGTTACGTGGTAGACCAGCATTGAACATGACAATACCGATGAGTGTTTTCGAAGGATCCGGAAAAGATCACCATCATTTTGGGCGAGTCACAGGTGACAACAGCGAGGAAGTCTTGGATGAAGAGAATGGAGAGCCAAGAGAAGTTCAAGTAAAGGTCCTAGTGAAGAGAGGAAACAAACAACAAACGAAACAAATGCTAATCCCGAGTGATTGCTCGCTAGTGCAGAGCACAAAACAGAAAGAAGCTGCGGATTTGGAAGAGAAACAAGACATAAAGAGGTTAGTGCTCGAATACAATGAGAGAGACGAAGAGGAAGCTAATGGGTTAGGGACACAAGTATCGAATTGGATACCTGGAGGAAGCAGAGGAAATACTCGTACTTACACAGGTGAAGGAAGTGGGAAAGGTGGTGGATCTCGTCGGTTTGTTTATCATCAAGGAGGTGGTGGTTCCTATCATTCCCGAAGAAAGTAAGGTTTGGTTCAGCTCTGTGTGTGACCCTTTTGTGTCCAGGATATGTTTGATAAAACTTTTAACTTGGATTTTGGAAATGTGAAAGCTTTCCTAATATATGTTTCTGGAGCTACCTTGCATCTGAGTTACTCCTAACCTGAGCAGAAGCATGAGGTTTCACAACTTTCTCACTCACGAGTATATCAAATATACTACCAGTGTTCAATACCTTTCTCAATCATCTCAACATGAATTCTAAAGGCCTAATCTAGATTCCCTTCTCTATAAGAGCACCAGCATTGATTAGTATCTCAAAGAAGCTCTTCCCATTATGATAATAAAACAAATAAAAATTGATCAAAGAGAAATGCAAAATTAGTAGTTTTTTTGCCTAAATTTACTTATTTAAAATTTAATTTAATTTTACTTTTTTTTCATTGAGTTTGAACGTGTGGTCTTAGCCACCTTTTCACCCTTGCCATTGCTAAGTCAGTTTCTCAACAAATCAATCATCACTTAAAGAGAAAAAGTATAGATGTTTTAGAGAGAAGTTATAACTTATAGAAGTGTTTCTTATTGAAAACTTGATGATTTACATATGAAGATCTTATCTACTATTTATACAAAATTACCTCTTCAATTGACAATGGAGATTAAACCGATCTATTGACTTAAATCAATTCTTTCTACTGAAGTAACTTTAAGGTAAAATATTTTCTCTTTTAAGTACTTCATCCTTGAGCTATTTTACAAACTCTTTATAATAATTTATATTTAAATATCTTATACTTAAATAAGCTAAGTACAAATAGGCTTAGATTTTCTTTGGGTCAGTCCATTTGTGTGCCTTCTCTTCATGAATGAATTGGGCTCTTAATGGGTCGTGACAGAATGCTCTAATGTCCAGCAGTAACCGTACTGTAGATAAAAGCACTTTTGGAGTCGCATCTTTCTTCTTCATGTCCTCAAGCATCTTGCTTGCTTTCACAAATTCTCCTTACTAAGCTCGTTGACAAGTACCACGTACAAGATTTCATCAGGACAAGACCCGAAGCAAGAATCCCCATGTATCAGAGGCAGATATCATTGTTGATTCCATATTAGGAGGTGATACAATAATGAATAATGAGTTGAAGGGGTGGAGATCTTCATATTAATAATTCAAGAGACAAAGAGCTCGGACGATTACAAGAATTTAGAGATGTTTGCTTATACAGGTCGTCTAAACAAATATCTCTATTTTGGGTGTTTGGTAGTCTTTAAGACGAGCTGCTCTGAACAGTGCAGGTCGTCTCGAGAGGGAGCTCTCCTTTTCTGTACTCTCCGTACTTTTCGTACGTTTCTGACTGTCCTTTCAGGAGGTCTGACATTCTCTATTTATAACAAAGTGTGCCTTGGTCCTCTAATGAAGTCACCATTTGCTTAGTGAGTCGGGCCTGATTTTGGGCTTAGCTTTTGTTGGGCTTTGTGCTAAGCCCATCTCCAACAATCATCAGCCTCTAAACAGCCCGGAAGCCTTTTCAACATGAAAACGGCGTCGTTCAGTTACCTTCTTTTTGAAAAATCTTCAAAACAAAAGATCCTCATCATTATTTAAAATATCTCTAACTTGGTTAACACTTAACACTTTCAAACTCTATTAAAGAAAATATTCAATAAGGATGTCCTTAAAAGTCTAAAATTTTCTGCAAATCCGAAGTTAGTCTTAAAATTTTTAATTTAAATAATAGCATTTCGTATCAGAAATAAATTTCCATCACACACTTGAAGAGCATTATCATTAATAAAGTTTATCACATGTATATTTACATTTTAAAATACTAGTATTTAATAAAATTTTAATTACTTGGTTAAATTTTAATATTTTATAAAGCTTTAAACGGTTATATATTAATCCATATTTTCTCAGAATCTTTGATGGTTTATCATTTGAAAAAACTCTTTTTATTCTCTCCTATTTTTCTATTTTTTTCTTTAATTGTTAAAAAAGAACTCATGGCTCTACTATTTTCTTTTCTTTGATAGTTTTATATATGTACGTTTTTAGTTAGTTATCTTGTCATATCAATGTAACAGTACTATTAACGTAAGATAATTGCTACCACAGTATTATTTATAAAGACTATAATAGAGGTTTCAGATGACTGATACCTAACACAGAAGTAGAACAGTAGAAATCCTAAAAAATGAATAAAGGTGTTTGTTGCATGTTAAATAGCTCTACTAGGTCAAAGTTGTCTCAGTTAATTTAACAGTATTGTGCCGACACTTTTTTATTTTAAATTGTAAACTTTTTTTAAAAATGGAAATTAGATATTTAAATTTATATAAACATAAAAAATAATATACTAGAGAAAGACATGTTTAGAGGGTCCTCTCGAAATGCCAGTGAATTAACCGAAACTAGAAGGAAAATAATTAACCAAATCAATTACTTGATACAAACTCGCCCTTTCGGATACAAACTGGCTGCACACGCTCTTCTCTTTCTTATCCAAGCACTGGGCCACAGCCCATTATCTTTCTTTCGCTTTGTTTTAGAGTAATCAGATGCATTAATATGCTGATGTAGTTCTTGCCATTTCCCTTTAATTTTCAATGCACCAAAACTTAGGCAAAAAAAAAAACAATTACTTGATGAAAGCTAGTATAAAGAACATATTAAATCAATGACAGAATCATGGTTTGAAAACATAATCACATGAAAGCCAAACAACTTTTTTTTTTGTCAAGAATATATAAACATACTTGTTTCAAAAGAAAGAAAAGAAAATATAACCATCGGATGTGATACGTCAATTGGTTTAAGTGCTTGATGTTGTTGTATTCTTGATCCAAAACTCGGTGAAATGAATATTTTATGTCATAAATGCTACTCCCTCCGTTTCATAATACTTGTCGTTGTAGGGAAAAAATTTCGTTTCAAAATAAGTGTCGTTTTAGAGTTTCAATGCAAAAATCATTAATAAGATTGATAGGTAATTGTGTTTTTATTTTTCTATTGGTTGAAATATGGTTAGGTGTATAGGTAATTGTGTTTTTATTTTGGAAATATATAAAATCATATGTTTTCTTAATATTTGTGAATAAACATAGAACGACAAGTAATATGAAACGGAGGGAGTATTAGCAAAAGCTGACTTTTAGCCATAGGAGATGAAGGCCGAAAACTCAAACTTCTCTCTAGTTAACAAAAAAAAAAATAAAAATAATATATATATATATATATATATGTATATAAACAGAAAATGTTTTATTACTATTATGGATAAAAAGAGGTTTACCAGTAGTACTATACCTTTGGTGCTTTTATGTTCGTCAGATTTACTATTTTTTTTTATTTATATCTCCAGTGTCCATTATATTGTATTACTTCTTCTCGTCCTTTTTGTTTCAGAGCTGTCGAATCTGGTCGGAATCATAATACCCAACTTGACTCTTGGGTCTTGTTAAAGAATCAAAATGCAGAATTACCGAATCCAACGAATACAGTAGCTAGAAGAGTACACACTGATGTGTAAAATGAGGGTAGGCACAGACCGAATATCTGAGTTTCTTAAAGTATTTATCAGATCTGTTTTGTTTGATTAATCAATTATTCAATACGATTTGATCTATAGTCATCTGGTGTCTTTGGTATCTAGATTTTTTTAAAACTTTTATCAGATATTCAATTCGATTCGTACAAATAATTTCAAAAATAAATAAAAATCTAAAATAATATTTTTAACAATAATAAAATTATTTAATTTTTAAAATTCTAGGAAAAATTAGTAAATAAAAATTTTAAACTTATATAAAATATAATATTTTTATAAATTATTTATAATTTTTAAAAATATATGTATATATGTGCACATAACGGATCAAATCGGATATCCGTTCCTAAAATATATTAGTATTTCTGATTTGTTTTATTTGTTACAGTGATTGCATTACTGATATTTGTTTTGCTTTGAAGAGTTATGGATATCTAGATTTTCTCGGTTCAAATTGAAATGAATAACAAATCGAATTAAAATTTAAAAATATTTTGTCTAGCCTTAAGTAAAATAGGATTTTGACGAACTTACAATATTTTTTCTTTTAACATATAAACTTACAATCTTAGTTGCAAATTAATTTGCTGGAGAGAAATTAAACGAAGCCAACAAGGTCAATATTATGAAGTAGCAATCTTTGGTATGTGTGATGGACTCATGTAATTGTTACTGCTTCCGTTTTAAATTGAAATGCCGCTGTAGAATAAATGTTTCATTACAAATAAATAACACTTTGTGATTTCAATGTAATTTTCATGCTAATTTATCTTTTGTGTCTGATTAAATTAAGGAAAGAAGTAAATGCTATAAAATTTTGAAAATTAAATTAAAAATGAATATTTAGATATTTTTAATATGTGTGAAATCTCTTTAAACTACATCTGATTTAAAACAAAGAAGGTATTAGCTACTCTAGTATATATTTTTATATAAGAAAAGATAAGTGGAGTAATAAATAACATAACATTATTGAAAACAAAACAATAACCGAAAATAAGTAGCTTTAAGGTACCAAAGTCAAAGTTCTTTCGAGTACCAAAGGACGGATCAAGTGACATAGATATCCAAATCACGGGCTAGCTAAAGAATACACCCAGCTTAAATCATGGTAAAAGAACAAAAAGAAGAGAGTAAAATGTGTTGCTGTTAATCAAAAGTGTAAGTCACGCCGCGCAGCGACAAATGCGGAACAAAAGAAGAAACAATCAAAAGATTCAAAAGCTTTCTTACCATCAACTGTTCGGTTGTGTGTAAGACAAAAGAAAGACCGGAGATTACGGGGACCAACACTGACCTCGACCTCTCCCCGTCGGTGCCCAATTCCACTAACTTTACTTCACTGCTCACCTGTTGTAAGAGAGATTATCCTTAAAACCCAAAACATGGTTTCTTAAATATTACTCGCTCCATTTTACAAAGACTAATGTTTTGAGGTTTTATTTTCGTTTCATAAAAAGTATCGTTTTCAATTTTCAATGCAATTTATTGATATTTTTAGCTTGATATTTATTGTAAAATACATTGATTTTATAAAAAAAATTATTTATCTAAAACATTATTGGTTGAATAACTACCATTATTAAGAACATAAATGCATTCTAATCATTTTCTTAATATGTCTGAAATATATCAAAATGACACTTTTTAAGAAACAGAGAAAATATTATTTTTTGGCTGAAATAATTTTTTTTTTTTT
>MU105661.1:22364-166490 GCA_012274485.2 Sinapis alba | reverse complement strand
TTTTTTTTTGAAATTTGAAACCCTAACCCCAAACCCACCCCTTAACTCTAAACCCTAAAGTGCAAATTAGTTAACCCTAGGGGTATAAATGCATATAAATGATTTTTTTAGCTTCTAAAAAAAACATTTTGGTCATTTTCTTCCTTAAAAACTATTTTTGTGACAAACAAACTAAAATGGGCTATCCAAGGGAATTTCCCATTGGTTTTTATGGTTTTTATGGGCTTCATGTATCAGTGGGACCCACAAACAATACAAAAACACCACTTAAAAATTCTGGATAAAGATGCTCTAAGTAACCATATTTAACTAATCGTAAACTTTTTGGTTTATAAGAGAATGAATGTCACATGCACCACCATATAATTATAGGGATAAACTACCATTGTTGTTAACTTTTAATAATAATACGATACACACCTGATTCACATGAATTGATTATATATAGTTCACTAACGTAAGAATATACATTAGTCGATAACTGATAATGACATCTACAATAAGTAAACTAATTGTACCATTAGCTAATAAATTATTATCACGTTAGTGAACAATAATCAATTAGTCACTACATTGTTGTTGAGACAAGGGTCCAATTACACCAATAAATATATTTTAATCATTGTGCTTCAGATTCTTTTCGCGTGATGGCAGGAAGTTGTGTTTTCTTCTTCTTTTCTTTTGGGGTAGATGACCAAATTTTGGAGATTTAGCACACAAAAAATAACAATTTTTGGAGAATAATTAAGTTATTTTCTTATTATAACATAGCCGTATATACATATTAGAGAAAGAAGAGAATTTTATTTATCTTTTGAATTTCATAAAAGTTAGTTGATTAGGACCATAGACATTAGCAAGTGCTTTGTTGAGATCTTGAAGGGATTTTTCTCTTTGAAGTCAAAAACATAAGTTGATCCTCTAACTGTAGGTTTGAATATACTACTACTATACGATCATGTCAATAACTTGGAGTTAAGGGAAGTTGAAACAATAGTGACCAGAAGAAGTCATAGAATTCAAAGAAAATCAAAGTAATCAGGCCAAGTTCTATCATTGTATCAGATTTCTGTGGACTAAGGTTTTGTTATCTTTAGAATGATTTTTTTTTTAAAGGTGTGTGTGGTATAACATGCCTATATACTAAAAGACACAGCACCTACTTGCCTAAACTATGAGATTAGAGTTCGTAGTGTAAATAAAATTAAACAGATAACATAATTTTTTTTTCCTTGATTGGCTAGTGATTGAGATCACATTTTTATAGGATTCGTAATTGACCTTTTATTAATTGTTAGATGACCAAGTTTTATCACATGATCCACTAAGAAGAAGAGTTCTAGGCAACTTATCAAGTATGCATAGCTGAGATGTAATACTTGATAATTCATCCTAACATATACATGCCTTGACCTAGCTATTTAGTTGACAAAAAATAGTATATCTTTCGCCGGAGATTAATACATAGCTTTATAAATTTAACCTTCATACTGGAAAACCCCATAAGCCAATAGTTTGCTGTTTTGTGAATACCGCACTCTCCAAACGCATAAGCCAATAATAGTTTGCTGTTTTGTGAGACCCACGGGTTAGCCTTTAGAAGATAAGTTTGTACTACGCTCTGGTGACATGCAACAACACTTGACCGCCCATGTAAGAAACTATGGACAGTTACTCTTTGGTCATTTATTGTCTTTAGCTTTGGGAACTTTGTTGTTGTCTGTAGCTTTTGGAGACCCTACTACCCACTAAATGAATATGTTACGCATTTTGCGAGCTAAACGCCACACTATTTTTATTGTTCTTGGACATTTTCTTAACAGTGGTTGTTTTGCAGATTAGGCATGTGAGCACATAGGTATCCTTTGACTTCCTTGGCTAGAAGGAGGTGAATTTGTTCAGTTCGTGTGAATATGAGAGAGCTGACTACATGCACATTATTGGTATATAAAGCTTCTTTAAGAATAGATATATAGAAAATAATTCTTTTTAATTAATCAGAAAGATATACATGTACCAAAGAAAGATCTGTATTATTGGTCTTTGTATTCATATGCAACAACCACCACCTTATTATCATTATCCCCACCATATACATGATTATAGAATGACTTTTCAGCATAAACATACACACGTCAAATTCTCTTCTTGGAAGAATATTAGGCAGGCAGGTACATTACCTTAATGGCTTAATATAATACAGATCTGCACAAGTATTTGATTTAATTTGTGTTCAACATAAATTTATAAATAACTTGTTTTATAAAAAAAGTCATGTGTGTTTTTATGTTTTATAATTTACATATAGAATAAAATATATTATTTTATAATATAGTTGTTTAATAATATTTATTATTTGTACGTAATATTATATTAGAATTTTATAACTTGATGCAATTTGATGTAATTGTATTTATATATTAATCTGTTGTTTTTTGTTAATTTATTTAAACATAAAACAACGTACTAAATTTTTTAATTTTTTTGCATTAATTTTTTAGAAATTATTATTAATTTTATGATATTTTTTTTTTAAATTGAATTTTTAATTTTTTATATTTGACTAAACTAAATAAGATAATACTATGTTTTAAAATTGTTTTATATAATATAAACTATATTTCAGTTTTTTTTTCACCATAAAAAATAACAACTTTTGTAATTAATTATTTTAAATTAATTTTAAATGTAATGGCAGAATCTTTAATAAAAAGAAATATAAAAATGTAAAAGAAAAAAAATTAATCTACTATCTATATTTTCAAACAATTCTTATGATCAAAATGTACTTTAGGTTTTAATAATATAGATATGTACATATTACATATCTAAATAACTGCAGGTCTCGTATTATACGTACGTAAGTAACTGCAGGTCTCGTATTATTTATGTCAAATTCTATGTAACAAAAGCCACGCGTGAGTTATTAAAGACACTATAAAAGAAGATCCTTCGCAGGTTCTGTGTTCTTGCTTCCTTCTTCATCTCTTGCTTTATTGTTCAAAGAAGACTCTTTTAGCCCTTTATCTTGAATTTCTGAGATGATTTAAGGAGGGAAAATAAAGAGGGAATAGCATCGGTCTTTGCTATACTTTTTTGTCTTGTAAGAAAATGTTGCGACCATAGTGTCTCTGTTTCTCGAGAGATTAACTTTTATGTTTCAAATGTTTTGTCTTTATCTTGGCGATAATGTCTAGAGAGTGTTTAATTCATTATTAAATACTCTTTCTTGATTTCTGCTTCTTGTTTAGTTATTATCGCTTAATTACGATGCAAAGAGTACACAATAGAGCTCCGTCGGCGACTGTTAAGCATCATTTAATCAAACAGAGCAACAACGGCGGAGCCACGGCGGAGATGCAAGAACCGAGCATCGAGACTGATAAACTCAGCTACGAGATTTTCTCCATTCTCGAAAGCAAGTTTCTTTTCGGGTACGACGACGACCCGAAGCTCATGGAGTCTCGGAGCAGAGACCCGAGTCCAGAGCAAGAAACATCACCGACGGCTCTAAACGGCGTCGTTCCGGGATCGATCAAGAACCAGAGAGGGAAAGTCTGTGTTTTGAGCATCGACGGCGGCGGAATGAGAGGGATCATACCCGGAAAGGCTTTGGCTTATCTGGAGCAAGCGTTGAAGTTGAAGTCGGGTGACCCGAATGCCCGTATCGCCGATTACTTCGACGTCGCTTCTGGTTCCGGCATCGGTGGGATCTTCACGGCGATGCTTTTCGCTTCAAAGGACGGTGACCGTCCGATCTTTAAAGCGGATGACACGTGGAGGTTCCTAGCGAAGAACGGTAAAAGCTTTTATAAATCACAACCGGGGAAGATCCTAAACCGGATTATGAAAACCGGGTCCGGTTCGAAGCTTGAGAAGTCAATGAAGGAGTCATTCACTGAGCTAACCCTCAAGGACACGCTTAAACCAGTTCTGATTCCTTGTTACGACCTCACGAGCTCAGCACCGTTCCTTTTCTCCCGCGCCGACGCGTTGGAAACGGACGGCTACGATTTCAAGCTGTGGGAAGTCTGTAAAGCCACGTGGGCCGAGCCGGGAGTGTTCGAGCCTGTGGAGATGAGATCAGTGGATGGTAAAACGCGGTGCGTTGCGGTTGATGGTGGGTTAGCGATGAGTAATCCAACGGCTGCAGCGATCACTCATGTGTTGCATAATAAGCAAGAGTTTCCGTTTGTTAGAGGCGTTGAGGATTTGCTTGTGTTGTCTCTTGGGACGGGGCAGTTGGTGGATGTGAAGTATGAATGTGATAAGGTTATGAAATGGAAGGCTAAGCAGTGGGCTCGGCCCGCGGTTCGGATTTCTGGGGATGGCGCGGCTGATACAGTGGACCAGGCCGTTTCCATGGCGTTTGGTCAGTGCAGGAGGAGTAACTACGTCCGTATTCAGGTAAAAAAGCTTATGTTGTGATTTTAATTTATTTGGTTAAAGGTTTCATTGGTAACATTGCTTAATTGTACCAAATGAAGAGTTCGACTAGTGGAAAAAAATCATGGATTATCTAGTAAGAATATAAAAAATCATAGGTTCAAGTTTTATAAAAGTTGTCTGCTAACATGGTATGAATTTCGCACAACGAGAATATACAAATAGGGGATAAATATTAGTAAATTTTGATTCGATTTGTTATTTGTTTTGATTGGAACCGAAAAATCCACATTTCTATATCTCTTTAAAGCAAAACAAATATTTATATACAATGTTCGTAAAAAAATGAAGCAAATCACAAATACTAAAAATTGTAAGAACGATATCCATTCGTTATATGCATACACACATATATTTAAAGAATTTTTATATATATATAATTTATATATATATAATATTTCATTAAAATTTTACAATATTTTTATTTATTAAATTTATTATATTAGTTATTAGAATTAAAAAGTAAATAATTTTATTTTTCTAATAAATATTATTATTTTATACTATTTTGATTATTTATTTATTTTTAAATTAATTTATTTAAACTGATAGAATCGAATATCCGGTTAAAAACCTAAATTCTTACAGATATCCGGATACCAAATAACCAGATAGCTACTGACCGAATCGGATTGGATAATCTATTATTTAAAACAAATGAATTGAATCACAAATATTCGATCCGTGTCCACCTCTACTCTTTAGGCACTAAACTTTCTAATCATTAGAAAAATATTGATTAATTGCGGAAAACAAAATGGAACATATGGTTTTGACCAAAAAAAAATTGAACATATGGTGTGATTTACATTGTGAGTTTGCTATTATTCTTGAAGCTATTTAAAAACTTTCAGTTCTGTACAAGAATCGTGAATACTTCGAATCGTGATATTAATACTAGAACATCATTATTTGTGTGATTTTCCTAGGCGGATGGGTCAAGCTTCGGTCCATGCAGACCAAACATAGACACGGACGCCAGTCCAAGCAATGTGAATATGCTTGTGGGAGTAGCAGAAGAGATGCTGAAGCAGAAGAACGTGGAGTCGGTTCTGTTTGGTGGTAAAAAGATCAATGAAGAAAGCAATTTCGAGAAGCTTGATTGGTTAGCCGGTGAACTCGTGCTTGAACACCAGAGGAGGAGTTGCAGAATCGCTCCCACTGTAGCGTTCAAGCAATCCAGCGACCGAAGAAGTGATGATCAGAAGACGATTTTCAAGGATATTGATTGTATGTTTTGAAGATATTATTCATCTTATAATTACTAAGTGGTTTGTAATTTGTATAGATTAATGTTAAGACTTTTGAGTTCCGAGAAGAAAGCCAAACATCTTCGAAAAGGTCTCATTCTCGTCCGTTCTATGTGTAATATTTGCTTTGTTTAAGTGTAATTTAATACAAGAAAAAACTTTGGAATGCATTATATAAAAACTTACAAAGGATAATCAGCACTAAGGCTCAGCTTAGAGATTTAATAAAAGTAGTCAAGACTCTTGAAAGCCACACCTTCGTTTGCATGTCGTTGCGATCTATAATCAAATGTTATTAATTTGTTTTCATATTATTTTGCAATTTTTTTAGCAGTATAGATTAATAATTTGCGACATGGCGACATGAGACTGGTCGTTTGACAGCAAAACCAACGGTAAGCTGCGACTTAAACTTATGTTAGAATTGTGAAAAACTATGTTCAACTATTTATTGTCCGATTAGTATGATATTATTCATTTTGGATCTAAGAAATAAGTCCGTATAAATTTATTTCTTTTTTTTCAAAAGATCTAGTACTAATTAAAGTTGTACATTTTTTTATATATTACTCTTTCCTTTGTTAATTTTCAGTGTATAACTTTATTTGATATTTCACAATTTATAGTAGATCACAAGTTGTTGTCATCGAGCGCATTGGTGCAAACAACATGGTCATAATCTTTGGAATTAGTTAAATCAGATTAGCCTAATTAGTAATTAGCTTATTTCAAGGAGAAACTAACCTTTTTGTTAAACGAGAAGATGAACTGCCAACATTACTTTATAGCACACCTTATCTTTTCTTCTCTGTTTGTTACAGGGTCATTAATTTTGCAAACCATCATGATTCCTTTCAATTTTGTCTTTCCTTATATTTCATTTTCTTGAACACCAATCTTCAAAAAGTCAAAATCAAGTTCTTAATAGGAAATATGAAAAGATTAAAAAAATGCGTAATGAGACCAAAAATCTCTTTGGAGATTCAAATTGATTGGAGACCAGATATCTTTTGTAATGATTTGATGTAACGTTAAGTTCAAAGATGTGAACTTGGGAGCGTGATGAATAGAACGTATCCTGAAGCTGTTATGAAATCATACTCAATGGGGGCTCCCTAGAGAAGTCACTTTCTTGACTTTCAATAATTATTTTTATTGGTACAAATTGGAACGGTTCGATGTCCAATAAGAAAACAAGTTTTGTCGTTGTGATGCGTGTGCATGGACCGAAGTCACGGTGCAGGGGACGTCGTATTAATGCGTAAAGCCCCACGTCTTCGTGTCGGTTTAGGTCTCAAGTGAGTGACCGACACTATATTATATATCAATGATTTTGCTCGCAACTAATTAAAGCTTAGAGTTAAAAGTAAACAAAATAGTTTATTCAAAACCTTAGAAGCTACTGGGTTCTATTGGGTTTTAGATAAATTAGCTAACTGGGCCTTTTCTATTAATACTATCATTTGTGTTTGAAACTCTTGTCTATTTTCTTGCATTAATATGAAAGCCCTTTTGTTAAAAAAAAACTTAGAAGTTATGTAATCATTTGTTCTCGTCTTGTGTGGTGAGTGTCAGAACATCGTCTATATTTGATAGTTTTTGATAGGCTGATAGTAAGTGATTGTTCATAAAATGATATGGTCTCCCAAGTGAAAGATGTATTGAGAAAAGGCTTAGAAATTTATTTTCTGTGTCGAGCATGTTTTTAATTAATATATTAATCACGCATTTTAAAAACACTGGATGACTTGAAGATAAAGATGCATGTATTATTATGTTTTGCAACAATACTATGTCTTTTTACATTTCACATTATATTGTTCTCAGTTGGAAAATAAGCAAAAAATGTAATGCACAAGCTATCATGCGAAAACTAAATGATTGATGCAAAATATATAATATAGAGTGCAGTTAGCCTTGGACATTCGGTTATCTGTACAGTTTCGATTCGGTCTTCCGATTCTTTAATTCTTTGGTTTAGAGGTTTGAGATCCGTTCAAAGTATTTGTAAAGTTTGGTTCGGTTATATTGGTTTTTGGTTTTGTGTAGGTAACAAGTTGGACACCAGCTTATATTCAAGATAATTTTGGATTCCATTCGGTTCCATTTGGTTTTGGTTTTTCGATTAATTCGGGTTAAAAGGTAAAAAAAATCAGTTTTTTTGTTTAAATATCAAATTTTTAGATTTTCAAATAAAATTTAGGATAATTTAGATAATTTTAGATATTTTAGATAAAAAGTAGAGAAATTCCCTTAGATAGCCCTTTTAGTTTGTTTGTCACAAAAATAGTTTTTAAAGAAGAAAATGACCAAAATTTTTTTTTTAGAAGCTAAAAATGCATTTAGAGTTAAGGGGTGGGTTTAGGGTTAGGGTTTCGAATTTCAAAAAAAAAAAAAAAAAATTAAAAAAAAAAAGTCTATTTTGGTCATTTTAATTTTTGAGGGCTATTTTTGTGACAAAAACTTAAAAATGACTATTTAAGAGAATTGCCCTAAAAGTATTTAGTAATTTATTTTTGGGCAATTCTCTTAAATAGCCCTTTTTAAGTTTTTGTCACAAAAATAGCCCTAAAAAAGTAAAATGACCAAAATAGACTTTTTTTTTTTGAAATTTTGATTTTTTTAATTTTTTTTTTGAAATTTGAAACCCTAACCCCAAACCCACCCCTTAACTCTAAACCCTAAAGTGCAAATTAGTTAACCCTAGGGATATAAATGCATATAAATGATTTTTTTAGCTTCTAAAAAAAACATTTTGGTCATTTTCTTCCTTAAAAACTATTTTTGTGACAAACAAACTAAAATGGGCTATCCAAGGGAATTTCTCTTTATTTTTTGGGTATTTCCACTTATATTTTTTTAAAAAAATATTTGATTATTTGAAATTAAATATAGTTAATATTTATAAATATATACATTACATTATAGAAATTTGGGTACTTATTCAGTTCATGGTTTAATTTTGATTCGATTATGTCTTTTCGATTCTAAAAATATAAGATTTGTAGTATAATTGATATGATTCAAACCTAAAATCAACTTCATTTTTTTTTGGTTCAGTTCGATTCAATTATTCGATTCCAGATAAATATGCACAATTATATGGTTTTCAGTTGAGAAATTCCCTTGGATAGCCCCTTTTAGTTTGTTTGTCACAAAAATAATTTTTAAGGAAGAAAATGACCAAAATGTTTTTTTTAGAAGCTAAAAAAATCATTTATATGCATTTATACCTCTAGGGTTAACTAATTTGTACTTTAGGGTTTAGAGTTAAGGGGTGGGTTTGGGGTTAGGGTTTCAAATTTCAAAAAAAAAATTAAAAAAATCAAAATTTCAAAAAAAAAAAGTCTATTTTGGTCATTTTATTTTTTTAGGACTATTTTTGTGACAAAAACTTAAAAAAGGCTATTTAAGAGAATTGCCCTTTTCGGTTTGACCGGAAGATTATTCTATCATATCATGTGTCATAATTTTCGTAACTATGACCAATTTTCTTCTTCTATAATAATCCAAAAAGGCATATTCTTTCCTATAACGAGTCAGCATCACTTCTAGCTCAGTAGTCAACAGAAACAACTCAGAAGCCCATGTTTTCTTGTTCTTGTAATTAAATTATGTTTGCAAGCATACTCACATATATTCACATATCGTTTATAAGTAAAAGTTATATAAATTAATAAATGCGATAAATTAAAATTTTGTTTTAATTTTAAATTAAACTAAATCAAAATATAACACAATTCGACAATTTTTCTTTCTTTGTATCTTAATATTATTCTATCAAATTATATATAAAATGTATTTATTTTAAAAACACGTAATTTTGACACTTTAGAAGTTATCAAATAATTTAATAAAACGAAAAAAATCCACATCTACAAAAATTAATTAGCATATAATATTGGAAAATCAAAGTTTCTTCATTAAAAAATTGGAAAAAATGTTTTTATAAATATAAATCTAAAAACAGTTTTTTTAAGAAATTAATAACTGTACAAATTAATAAATTATCATAGTTTGATTTATAAATTTTTATTATATATTATTTGAGAAGCATTGTATCATAGTTACCATGATGATATTTCATCAACGGAATGATTATTAGAGTATTTATAATAATATGTTAAAAATATTGAAATAATTAAAATTTATAATTCATTTTTGGTTAAAAATCTAAATACATACTATATTTTTCATTAAACTAACTACAAAACTAATTAGTAATCTACAAAAAATCTTTTTTTTGTTAAATAAAAGCTAGAGAAATCCCTAATGTGATTTTATATATATATATATATATATATATGCGAGAATTAATAATATTCAATAATAAGTATTTGATAAAAATTTGCATATTTTATATTATTTAATTTAATTTAATTAGTTAAATAAATTAAAAAATCATATTAACTATATAATAAAAAATTAATTTCTTCGTATATGCTGTATTTTAAAAAAATTAAAAAACTATAAACTAGTAAAATTGTTAAAAGTCTCATAGTCAAAATTATAATCAATGGTTTAAAACTTATACATAAAAAATACGAATGATCGTAAGAACTCCATAGTAGGGTAATTCTCTCCAATAGCATTTTTAAGTTTTTATCATAAAATAGTTCTCAAGAAAAAATGACCAAAATAGCTTTTTATTTTAAAATTTTAAATATTTTATTTTTATTTTTTTAAAATTGAAACCCAAACCCTGAAACTCCACCCCTTAACTCTAAATTATAAGTCTAGATTAATTAACCATATTGATATAAGTGTATATTTACTTATTTAATAAAATATTTTGGTCATTTTCTTCTTTTGAAGCTATTTTGTGACAAAATTTTCTTAGAACTATTTTAGAGTATTTCTCTATATAGTTTCTATTTTAATATCATTTAAATTATTTATCATACTTTAACCTTAAAACTATATATAATTTTAATTTTACTAAATTACTAATATATATTTTTAAATTTTATTTAATAAATATTTCATTTTGTGCATGACACAAATTATTACCTAGTATATATAGTATATTTATGAAAAAAACAAATGAAAAAAAACAATGAATGCAATCAGGATTGCCCTATGTGCAAATCCTTTATTCAGAATAAAACTATTTTCAGTATATTTGACTATTCTCTTTTTCTAATTTTTTATACAATAAAATATATTGTTTTATTGTATTTTCCTATACCGATATAAATATGGAGTAAGAATAAAGTTCATTATTTTTTTTCTTAAATCTGGAAAATAGCAATACTTAATTTATAAAAATAAATTAGAATGAATTAGAATGAAATTATTTATAAATATTATTATAAAAACAAAGTTATCAATAAATTAGAAATGTTCTAAATAAAGCTCACTAAGCTAAACTCAGTCTTTTAAAAGATTATTTACTATGCGCACATGTATAACCCATTAACAACGTTATCATCCTTAGCCTTATGGATCCCTATACTGCAACTTCTGCTGCTAATCCGTCAGTAGAACAAGCTATCATGAAAGGTACTTCGAAAAAATGCAAAATAAAATATGCAAATAATGAATAATGCAAAATATATACAATAAACAACAATATATACGTGGTCGATCCAAAGGGCAATCCACCATGCGAGCGTTTAGGGTTGAAATGTTTATGATAACATTGATTAATATTGATATGCAATTAATTTGATAAAATTATGTTTACCAATCATTAGGGGACTGATATAGTTTATAAAGTTTTAGTGCAACTTATATGATATGTATATATGATATTAAATAAAACATAAAATTTATGTTGTTGTATTGGATAAATCGGTTTCTGGTTTCAAACTTTTCAATTTCAGTGAACCAAATTGTGGCTTTGGTATTTTTTTTCTTCGTTTATTTTATTTAACTGCATTTTTTGTCCCATAAATCTCTATATTTCAGAACTACAAACTTAAAAGAATTAATATATAAATCAAATCTTTTTCAATTTTTTTTGTTTGTTTATGACATCCAAAAATGTTGGACAGACACTATCAATATATATAAAACATGAATAATCTTTGGACGGACACTGAATATATAAAACATGAAGGATAATCTAGTACTCTATTTACAAAAAAGGATATGCAGTAACTAAAATGATCGAGCGATAACGGGTTACGCTATCCATGAAGCAAAATTTTGTAAAACCAAAAAAATAAAAAAAATCAATGCAGTAGTGTTAAAAGTCAACATGTTACAAGTGAGGGAGTCCTTGGGGAAACGGTTGGTTAGAGCATTTTTATCCCTAAAATTCAAATTAAGTTTCTTAAAAAAAAATTATTTGAAATAATATTTTTTGAAAAAAAAATAAACCAATTATGGATCATCACGTATTAGTGGAGTCTGCAAACAATGCACAAAATATTTTTTATTTAAAAGTTTTTGGAACCATTTATTATACTGTTTGCAGATTCCACATATCAATCGGACCTGCAAACAGTAAAAAAAACACTTAATAACCCTGGATAATCATGATCTTTATGCCTGGACTAGAATTATATTGCCAAATCAATACACAAATAATATCATTGTGTGATTTTGTACCTGATCTAATAAAATTTGAATTTGATATCTGGAATTATATAGAAAACGGATTTTACGTACCTTGGTAATCAGTCATTTAATCGTTATTATGTTGATGTGGCACAAAGTTACAATAAACGGCTCAAATCTATGTAATTTCAAATTAAAGAAAAAAAAACAAAATGGGCTTCTCTAACATGGAACCCGTGAATGAAGCATGAACCCCTACATGGCTACATCATAAACCGTTTGTGCTCGTAAAGAAACTTTGTCTATATATGCAAAAAATAAACTATATAACATATGCTCACGAACATCATCTCCTTCATCTCTCCATTCAAATCCCAAACCAAACCTACTCTTCTTCCTAATCTAACCTGGAGAGCTTGACTACAAACCGGAACCAACTCTTTCGAGCCTTTGATATCTTTGTAGAAGAACAAGGGAAGGACATCGATTAAAGCTTGATATAGACCTGAATCGTGGAGATGTAACAGCTGTTGGAGCTATCTTTGGTAAGTGTCGGACTCGGAAAGTTCTGGGTTCTAGTGGGAACATAGACACTATTCAAGATTATATAATTTAGTTTGTATAGCTAAACTATGAATCTTCACTAGCCTAAGTGGTTAACATGTTTTGTATGTATTTTCTGAACCCTAGTTCGAACCAAGGCTACCTCTATTTTGATGTTTTTTTTGAAATAAAGTTGTTTAAACTAAAAGAAACCAACTCATCAAAAATCGGTCTACTTCATCATGTTACCGACATATTGTTAGTTATAGATATGCAAAAACCGTTTCTTATAAATTCAAGTATCAAATTTAAATTTTTTTTAATCCAGATACAAAGTTACAAACTCACACAATGAAATAGTTTATGTATTGATTAGACACGACCATAGTTCATGTATTAATTATCTCTTTTTCCATGCACCTCCTATATAAATTTTATATTTGAGCGCTTACCTTGCACGTCTTCGTTTTTAAATTGTGGTTATAGACAAACGAAAGACAGCTAATGGATAAATAAAGAAATATGGTCGATCAAATACTATACATTGACCGACTATTCAATGAAAGAAAATTAAAAATTATTATGCTCAAAATCTTCATCAAGAACCATGGTGAATCTGAGGTCAGACCAGTCAATTAGTGATTCATGCTTATGAAATGGGATGAACAGTCCGGTTCTATGATTATCTTTGGGTATGATCGTTTTGAAACCTTCCTTCTTTTGTTCGTCTTCTTTTTTGGTAAAATGTAAAATATCAGAAGAAAAGATTTTACAAGAACAAGATCCTAATTCTGAGTCATCTTGATAAAAATAAAATAAAAAACAAGATAGTTCATTACAATAATCTTTGAAGATTACTTTATCTCAACCACATTAGATCAAATACAATAATCTTTGAAGAGTACTTTTGTTCTTCTTCATGCTTAAAGACAGAGATAATTACAATTAAGTTTTGAAATATTCATTGGGAACTAGTTTTTTGGAAAACCACATATGCAATTTCAGCATCTGAAACAACGAAGAAAACTTCACTTATCTATGGCATGGTTATTGTCAATGATTAAAAAGAGTAACCGATTCCTAAGAATTTTAAAAAATGAACTAGTGAAACGTATTGAATTTAATAGGTAGGCGAAACTAATTTTGTAATACATTAACTTAGGAAATTTTGTTCGGGTTTGTAACTGGATCTATATTCCGTTCAACATGTTGAAGTTAATATGATATGTATTCATTAAAATGGGATGGACAATCATATTATGGTCATGCAGTTTTGCTGACTGATTATATTATTTAAGTGTTATATGTCTTAGTTTTTCTAATCGTATTCATATAATTAATATAATCAAGTTTCGTGTCAGATTAAAACATAGAAATAAAAAATAGCTTATCACATAGTTTTCAAATGTAATGTAATCAATCACATATGACATGATTATTGACAGTTTTCATAATTTCCCACCATTAAAAACAATTTAAATTAAGAAAAATGATTAAACAAGAAACAATAATATTTTTTTATTTACATAGCGGTATTTTGAGTTCGTCCAGATTAATCTTCATTTGAAGTACAATTTAGCAGATAAATCTTTTTTTTTCTAAATTTTCAAATGGGATGAGATTTATTTTACGTATGACCACAAGATAAAATGTAATAAAATATCTTCAAATTTAAATTTTTGAGTTTTCCAGAATTTTCATACCATTAAACCATCTAGTTAATAATAGTATTTTAAAATATATGGTTTCTGACCATTGCAGACTGGTTGTGATTCAAGAAAAAGCGATCTTATTTGACTTAGTTTTGTTTGTAACACTTTCAATTTCTACATATCGTATTTTATTTGTTTTAATAAACGTTACTGTTATTTGGGATTTCCTTAATTTTTTTTTTGATTTCCTTAATTTTGTTCATATGGAAGGTTTCTTTAACTATTTATAGAATTATCTTTTTGTAGGTCTCCTTTACCGTTTGTGGGTTTGTCTTTCTACATTTGGGTTTCTTTTATTAGTTTTTTTTTTAAAGAGAAGAATATTTTTTTATAATACTAATATTTCATTAGCTTTGTCTTAAAAAATGTGATGCATTTGTAGGAGATGTATGCATTCTTTCCGATCGAATATGTATGTAGGTATTCATCTCTGGATTGGTTTTTGTTATTTAATAGATATGACTTGTTGATAAAAAGAAATTAAAAACAAAAGAAAATGTAAGAAAAAGGGTGAAAATGCATCTTACGAAAAAAGGGTGAAAATTATACGCGAGCAGTTTGATTGTAAACGTAGCTGATAACAAGAAAAAAAGATTGTCAAAAAGAAGAAGAAGAAAAAAGATGTCCGAGATAACTTTCATGAGTTTGATTGTAAACGTAGGACATAGCAACCATGCGTTATTGAAAGACAAGTTGGGATGTTGAAAAAGAGAGTCAAATTAAAAGAAAAGTATATTGGAAAATCCATTTGATGATTCATTTCACACTTTAATCAAGTTGTAGACAAGTAAGGCCGGAAAATAATTTTCATGCCAACTACTGTACAATGGATTTAAAATTTTCGAATAATGTTATTATTAATCAAGTCTCATCAAAATGAATGGAAAGGAATCATGTAGTGTTTGTGACAAACTACGCAATTACTTTTCTAAACTGAAGAATAGTATTCGAATCGTGCTTCAAATGAACTCCCTATGTCTGAAAAAATAAGAACTTTTATATAGAGAATTTGAATGTATATTTGTGTTTGGATTCCCTTTCTACTAAAAATAAAACTATAAACTATAAAGTATAATTATAATATATTTTATCTTATTTTCAATCAAACATCATTTATAATTCACAAATGCAAATAGGTAATATCATATATTTATTATGTGCACGTGTAGTATTGATTACATATAGAGCCACTTTTTGACTTTCTCTTACACTCAGGGACACTTTCTACATGTGACATATTTTATTGTGGGCCAGCAATAAACTGTGGACAATTTTGTCCTTAAAGCATGCATAAATGATGCATGGACGGATGATGTGTGGATGTGGATACAACCCAACAACAATGTTTATTTGTAGATGAGGACAAGAATATTTTGATTATGTTGTGGATGTGCAAGCTAATATAACTATGAGTAAATAACTAGAAAGAACTCTTAAATTTGTAGATAAAAAATTGAAGCTTAAGTAGTGGATAGTACAGTCATTTAAACAATAAACATAAATAAAATTGTAATATACTAAAAGCTATGATATGGATGTTAATGTGTCCACAATCTCAAAAATGAACAAGTTAATAACTTCAAACTTAACTATCACATGCCCATGTAAAAAAAAAAGCTTGAGTGATGAAAATACTAAACAAACCAAAAGCTTAACTTATCGGACATGTTACCACGACGTTCCATCCATACATCACCCATCCCCATATCAACTCTTCAAACTTCAATCGTCCACTCACAACTTATCTATGTGCCAGCTATCCACATACTGCCCATCCACACATACCCCATCTACACACCATCCGTCCACCCCTCTCGAGTCCACACCACACTCTATCCATCAAAATTAAAATTCAAATTTCACGAATCTGGGTTTTGAAATCCACAACAACACTAAAAACTAACAAAACAAAAATGAATCTTATAGAATCTAAACTTGGGTAAATAAGTTAAAATCTCATAATCCGAACAAATATGATATGAGTTGTGAAGAAACTAACTTCACATGTCTTAAAATCGAAGCTATAGCAGAGTTAAAATCCATTGTCTTGAAATCAAAGAAAACTAACTTCACATGTCTTAACGGATCAATGAATCTCTCACCGACGGTTAGATTTAGTTGTGTAGTTCCAACAAAATCTGGAAAGAGTTTATCTTACTGTGGATTTGAAATGTCCGGTGAGTTTTAAGTGGGATTTAGGGTTCTTGGATATGGGAAAGTGAATTTGAGATTTGAGATAAGAGAAAAGTAAAAAAAAATGGTTTGTCGGTAGTGTTAATTTTAAAGAAAAAATATATTAGTTTGTCGGTGAGTTTGTTGGTGAACAGCAATTGAGAACATGTTCAGTTCCATTACGTTCTTTTTAGTTTAGGGTCATTCATGTCTTTTTAACGTGTAAAAGTATGTCACAAGTGCTATGTGCCTTGAGGTGTAATTGCAAAGTGGGAAAGTGTCCCACAGTGTAAAAAATTCGATTAACAAATACAACCACATTTGAGTTTGGAACAACCAAGCTATTAGTATGTGAAACTATGAACAACACCTTATTTCATGAAAATAGAAATATTAACAACTCATTCAGTAACTTATTTGAATGGAATGTGGATCCAACTTCTACTCTTCTACACCTAATTGTTTGTTGTCTATGCCTTTTTGGTTAATATATAACTAGTATTACACTACTTCAGTTTACTATGTTACTGGGAAAAGGTACTCTTGCTATATGAATGCTTGTTCAAATAATTGAACACTTGCTAGTTGCATTTATTAAAATACAACTCTTATCAATAATTCACATGTGTAGTCATATACCGAAAATTATTTATCGATGTTCACATGTTGTCTTTCAACCTAGATACTTTATAAATACAGTAAAAACTCTATAAATTAATAATGTTGGGATTATAATTTTTTAAATTTATAGAATTATTAATTTATAAAAAATATCTTTTTAGATTTTTTTTATGTAGGATATTTTTCTATAAAATAAGATAAATAATTGATTTTGTTTTATATGTATTAACTAAATTTTATAAATTCAATTTTTATATTGTTGTTATACTATTTATTGTATACAAAATATGTTTCATAGAATTTAAATATAATTTTAGATATAATTTTCCTAAATATTATAAAAATATAATGCAATATTAAAAAAATAGAGATAGATCGACTTCATTGTGAATAAATAATAATAAAATATATTTTTGTAATTATATAAATATTATATATAAAAATTATTAATTTATTATTTTAGTGAGGCTATATATATTTATATAGATTTTTTTTTAAAAAATATTATCTTATTATTTTATTAATTTGTGTCATATTTTGAATCGATACGATTCATGACCAACTTTTTTATTAATTTAATTTATTTATTAATTTATCGAATATTAATATACAGAGTTTATACTGTATTTATTATTGTTTTAAACACACAGATTATTATTACTCCCACAATTTAATAACAAATTACCAACCTTGCGGTCTTACAACCAGTCCTGGTGATAGGCTAATTAGTTTTTATTTTCAGTCAATTTATCTCACAGTTAATCAAAGTATTACAAACGGGAATACTGTTTCATATAAAAAATTCCAAAACATTACAAACAGGAATACTGTTACACATAAAACCCTCCAAAACAGTGTAACCTCATTTTCTATGACGTATCATATAAAATTAGTATTTCAAATAATATCTCCATATAATATGGGCTATGATAATATATTAAATAAATATGCAACGAATGTTAACTGTAAAGTTACCATTTAATTTAAAACTCCATATGCGAATCCTCCGAATACTACACATAAAATATTATTTTATTATATTTATATTAGTTATTTGAGTCTTACCTCAAATTATTCTATAAGTAATGAGGTATCTCCATTTTATTGATTTTATATAACCTAGTTATAGGTTAGGTTGCATAGAAAATTGTATGTGGGTTGTTTGTTTGTTTTAATGTTTGGAAAAAGGTTTCAAAACATGTTGAAAATGCGAAAAATTTGTTAAGAATATGTTCTCTAAATACAGTTTAGAAATGTATAACTTTTTTTGAAAATATATTAAAATATGTTATAGTTATATAATCAATTTGATATGTTAGTAATAAATAAATAATTAAAAATTTATTTTATAAAATTATCTTCGAATTATTTCAGATAAATTATTTAAGATATTTAATTTTAAAAATCTTTCACTAGCGATATCAGAATTTAAGACATATTTTCTATTAAATACTAAGAATTTTATATATTAGACCAGCTGTTCTTTATTCAATGCAAATATTATTTATAGATTAAAAAACAGTATATTGCATGACTTGTGTTGAGACTTAAACAATATACAGTTTTGAAGGTTACTTTGCATTCACTATTTTTCTAATTTTTTTAATATTTTTCTTCATCAATAAACTGCATAGTACTTAAATTTGTTAATATGTTAAAATTCACCTAAAACATTCTAGAAATAATTATAATTTAATATGAAATTAATAGCTTATATTGGTGATAATACTTACACTATGTTTTCGTTGACTAAAATCAAAGAGGTGTTATAAACGAAAATGATATGGACGAAGGAGTCAAATATGTTATAAATAAAAGTTCAAGAAAAGATATGAAGTTATACTTCAAAGAAAGAGAGTCAAATATATCAAACTGGACTTCAAAAGTAGTTTTTTTTTTGGTGCAAAGAAAATATTTATTTCTATTTGCTACATCTATAATAGATATATGGCACACACACACCAGGAATGCCTTCTAACGTAGTACACTCACTTAATATGGATCGGTCAGTCATAATGAGTACCTTATCTTTATAATTCCACAAATGTAAATTCTTACCATATTTTCATCTCAATCCTACTATAGTCAAAACCTTTTCAAATTTGTCTACGTTCTGTTTCGAAGAAGTAAATGCAATACCTCGAATATAATCCACTCCACGGATTGAATTTATTGCCATTTTATGCGATATAAAAACTATATAATATCTGAATATAATCTATAAAAGATAAAACATACTCCCTCCGTTTCAATTTAATTGTCGTTGTAGAGGAAAATTTTCGTTTCAAAATAAGTGTCGTTTTGTAGTTTCAATGCAAAATTTATTAGGAAGATTTTCCAGTCTATTTTTCTATTGGTCGAAATATGGTTAGGTGCATTGGTAATTGTGTTTTTATTTTGGAAATATACAAAATCATATGTTTTATTAATATGTGTGCATAAACTCAGAACGACAATTAAAATGAAACGGAGGGAGTAGCTTCTAACTCCAACCTTCCCCTCTCTAACTCTACTCTAAAAGTCAACGTCAACAACAACGGTCTTCGCCCTCTTTCATCTCTCCCCCTCTTCTCTCACGCACACTTCGTTGCTTATATATTCCAACCAGAACAACACCAAAAAAGCATCCCTCTCAAACACACACTTCTCTTTTAATACCAAACCAAAAAAAAAAAAAAAAAAACAAAACAAAAAATGGTGGCTGCAAGTTCTGGCTCGATGAAGAGCTTAACCATCCAAATCCTAACAGGAAGATGGTTTATGTTCTTCGCGAGTCTCTTAATCATGTCGGCAGCTGGAGCCACTTACATGTTCAGTCTCTACTCAGGTGACATCAAAAGAACCCTAGGCTATGACCAAACCACTCTTAACCTCCTCAGTTTCTTCAAAGATCTTGGAGCCAACGTAGGAGTCCTCGCGGGTCTAATCAACGAGGTGACTCCTCCTTGGTTCATTCTCATCATCGGAGCTATACTTAACTTCTTCGGCTACTTCATGATTTGGCTTGCCGTCACAAAACGGATTCCGAAGCCTCAAGTTTGGCACATGTGTCTTTACATCTGCATCGGAGCCAACTCTCAGTCGTTCGCTAATACGGGTTCGCTAGTCACGTGTGTTAAGAACTTCCCGGAGTCACGTGGTGTTGTCTTAGGGATTCTCAAGGGGTATGTTGGTCTTAGTGGCGCTATTATTACACAGCTCTACCATGCTTTTTATGGAGAAGACACCAAGTCTCTCATCTTGATGATTGGTAAGTACAAATTTAAATAAATTGATTAAACAATATGGTTAATGATATGAAACAGGAAAAAAAACAGAGGAAAACAGAAGTCAATGGTTACTATCATGGTTCCAAAAAATTGGGCACCTAGAAAATTTCTAAATGAAAAATCGGTTATGAACGAAACAATTTTTCTAAAATGAAGTCGGTCTAGGCTGTGTTCAGACACCCATCTTTTATAGTTTAGGTAGAAGAGGAGATTAAATGAAAAATGTAACTGATTCTTTCGTTTACTTGGATCACTGACTAGGTGTTTATCCTCTATAAATCGTATAATTACCGTCTAGCAGTTTTTTGAATATCGGTTACTAATATAAAAAAAAAGAATATTGGTTATTATCATATGAATCTTGATTAGTCTTTTTTGACTAACTGTATGAGTTATTGTATATGCAGGTTGGTTACCTGCTGCAATCTCGTTTGCTTTCTTGAGGACAATAAGGAACATGAAGGTGGTAAGACAAAAAGATGAGCTAAAGGTGTTTTATAACTTCCTCTACATATCACTCGGGCTCGCGACGTTCCTCATGGCAGCCATCATCGCTGACAAGCTCTCCGGCTTTACACGTAGCGAGTTTGGAGGCAGCGCCGCCGTGGTGATCATCCTACTTCTTTTACCGGTCCTCATCGTCATCTTGGAAGAAAAGAAGCTTTGGACGGATAAACAAGTGGCTTTGAACGATCCAGCACCGATCAATATCGTCACGGAGAGACCAAACTTAGCTTCATCGGAGGTCAAAGATGATGGTGAAAAGTCAACGGAGGTGGAGAGTGTTAAAACGGCGTCGTGTTGGACGACTATGTTTAGTCCACCGGAGAGAGGAGATGACTATACAATCTTGCAAGCGTTATTTAGCGTGGACATGTTGATTTTGTTCTTAGCGACCATATGTGGCGTGGGAGGGACTTTGACGGCTATAGACAACTTAGGACAAATCGGTGGCTCGTTAGGGTATCCACAGAGAAGTGTAAGCACGTTCGTGTCACTTGTAAGTATATGGAACTACTTTGGTCGTGTGGTTTCAGGTGTGGTCTCGGAGATCTTTTTGATCAAATACAAGTTTCCAAGACCTTTAGTGCTCACTTTGATCCTCCTCTTGTCCTGTGCCGGCCACCTTCTAATCGCTTTTAACGTCCCTGGTGGACTCTACGTTGCATCGGTCATCATAGGGTTTTGTTTTGGTGCGCAATGGCCGTTACTATTTGCTATAATCTCCGAGATTTTTGGACTTAAGTACTACTCCACATTGTATAACTTTGGTTCGGTCGCAAGTCCCATTGGGTCTTACTTGCTAAACGTTCGGGTCGCGGGGTATTTGTACGACAAGGAGGCTGAGAAGCAGAATAATGCATTAGGGATACGGAGAAGTGATGGGCAAGACCTGAGCTGCACGGGGACAACTTGTTTTAAGCTGTCATTTATTATAATTACCGCGGTAACTTTGTTTGGCGTATTGGTCTCGATGATCTTGGTGATTCGGACCAGGAAGTTTTACAAAAGTGATATCTACAAAAAGTTTAGAGAAAAGGCGTTGGCCACTGAGATGGAGATGGCAGGGGCTGCTCCATCAAGGTTGGTGGCGGAGGATAAAGAGAATGATAATGCTAATGGCAAAGTATTAGGCAAAGGAGGGTAAAATTGCTTAGTCGATGATTGTAAAAGATACTATATGGTGAAGTATTTTATAAACATATTATTAAAAGCAATACTTTATATGATGTTTTCATTGTTTTGTGTTTTGGAGTTTTGGATAGTAGTGAAAGCGTGAAAGTTGGAGATATGTAAGAGCACCATTAGTGGTAGTACCTCACAAGGTTTCTGATAATTAAAATAATAAATGATATTGAAAAAGAAGGAGAGAAAACAACAAATAGAAAGAAACACTTCTTCCTAAAGGTACTCTAAACGTAAAAATTCTACAGATGCAATTCATTTATTGGTTGAGCTCTTAAAAAGTAATTATAAACATAAATATAATTATTTTATTATTATTAAGAAACGTACACGATCTCTCTTTGCTGCGGATGCTCTAAGAGTCATGACTAAACTAATGAGTTTGGACTTGTGGTTTTGTGAGCCACAAGTGTTTGAATAAATCATTATAAAGATAAAAGAACTAAACTTATTGCAAGTGGTTCACGTGTGTTGGTACCACTTGGACTTTAGTGTCGGTCTAACACTTACGTAATGTGAAATATAGAACTAGTGCGTTAGAATGATATGTGGGAAAGTTGAAAGGTAAAAGTGTTTTAAGAACAAAACATTGTTCTGAAAACGTGCAACATTTTTAGAAATACACATTTTCAAAACTAAAAAGTCTCAAGCTTTAAGTTAGTGGGTACTGGATTAAAAAAGATACGCTCGTGAAATTGTTTCACACTTATGTTATGTAGTGCTGATAGATAATTAGGTAGTGGATAACGAATCCAAAAAGACAAACCAATAAATGTTGGAAGATCGTCCCAAGATATTAGTTTAGGATGAATTAGAAGTATTTTTCTTTATAAATCATTAGTGTGTTTGTCTCGATATATGGTAATATGGAGGTGTAATTTCTCTGAATATATGGATAATCTATAAAAATATCATGTTTAAGGTATAAATTCCCAAATAGAGTTAATATAGTGATATTGAATAATCATTTTCAAAAACATTTTACCAACACCCACTTAATCATAGTACCATATTATATAATTTTGAAATTAAGGGAACTGTTCATAAATCTGTATCTTTTATATATTTTTTAAAATATTAAAATTAGTTTGTGGTATCAGGCAATTTTATTATCGAAGGGAAATGTTCATAGATTTAATTATTGTGGATTTTAGTTAATAAATTGTAATAGTTTTGAATGTTTGGTATTTGAGTGGTTGTGAAAACAAACATGTGGTTTCCTTTTTGAATGGTTGGTAAAACAAAAAAATTGAACTTTTCTTCAAAAATTAGGACAGTTCCATACTTCTGGTCAATAATTTCGTTTAAAATATGGAATCAGGTTCTAGACATACTTTTAAGAAAATAATTCAAAAGAAAATTAAATCTGGTACTATAAACAATATTTTATATTATTGTTAAGCCAATGTCTTTTTGGTAGATACATCATTTTAAAAATGTTACAACACCATTTGAACAAGAATATTTGAAAGATAATTAGAGAACTTCCAACGTTAAGCATCTCAACTATGATATCTAAGAAATAAAAAAAAATTAATAATTTTAATATAACTTAATAAATAACTAAATTTATAGCTACTAAAAAGTACCCACTAAACCAAAAGTTAACACATGTAAAAATAGTATCTTAATTTATTTTATTGGAGTTTTAATTTTGGTACTTTTTCTCTCACTTTTCACTTTTCATGATTGTTTTGAATTAATTGATACTTAGATACTCTTAAATATGAGTTTACATATCCCTATTGAAGTTGCCCTTAATACGTGCATGGCTATAATTAGTTCTATATCAGTTGATTGGTCATAAAAACTGCTTATTATAATGTAAAGTAGATAACTGAAACACATAATGTTTAATCTGACTAGTGATTACATCCCATCATCATACGTTAGTTATCAAGACCAATGGTCCAATAGTACTGGATCAGAGTCCATATCTCCAACAATTAGTGATAATTTAATCTCAGTTGGTTGTCTAATAATTTTTATTTGTTTTAGTCAAAAAATATGTTTTTTATTTGTTAATCAGTTGTCCAATAATAATTGAAGTGACACACTTATAACGTATGGTTTTAGTAGTCAAAGGAATCGAAAGATAATATGTATATTTCATATTTGACGCCACTTTCAAATAATTATCAACTACTTAATAATCATATATTCATATCCATATACTTCAACGAGTCTGAGTATATCCAAAACTGATATTTTAAGAAATACAGCTACTCTCTCTCTTCTTCTCTGTTCTCTTTTTACAATCATTCACAAAGAAGCAACATAGAAGGAGGAGCGATTTCAGAGTTTTCCGGCAATAGAGTTTTACAACGGCTGAGAAAACCATTTCGTGCATGAAGGATACATGGCAAACGCGCGTCATGTGAAGCTGAAAGATGTTAGTACAAGAAAAGACATGAATCAGTTTTACCACTGCTTCTCTTAAATGGTCTTATAACTTTTTATTATTAGCTTTGTATATCCAATACCGAATATAATTGTTTATTTAGTTTTTTTTTTAATGAAATATGGTCGACAAAAAAATATCTAAAACTGTTTTGATAAAAATTAATTTGATCATGTTAATTATTTGTAATTTTTTTTACAAGAGATGATATTTTCACTTCACAGTTGTTATACCTAAAAGATTGATATTTTGCGAAAGGTATGATTGTGTTTAATAATAGTTTCTACTTTCTGTTAGTAATCTGGCTTGGAATGAAAAACTTATATATATATATATATATATTATTTTTGCTTATTTAATAACAGATTTTTTTTTTTTGGTCTTTCTATAGTTAGTAATTTAGTATTGTGAGCAAATGTGAATTAAATATGAAAAGCAAAAAATCATAAAAGAAAATAGAATTTAGAAAAATATCCGTTTAGGATTTATATATTTATTATGTAACTGAATAATTTATAATGTATTATACTCATATTTATATAACCTGAAAATACAATATTAATTTTAAAGCAAATTTTAAAGCGAATTTTCTTAATTTATAAAGATATGCCGTCTGGTCCAATATACCTTTACTAATGCACCAAAGTTTAAATCTCTATAGAATTAATAGAAGCAAAAGCATATGTAGTGGAGCATAATTAATATGGTTAAAAAGGAAACTTCAGTTCACATTTTCTTGTTCTAGTATAAGAAAATTACTTAAATTATGTTTGTCTTCGAGGAAACTTAACGGATAGCCAAACAAGAATAACCAAAATCTAAATCATGAAATTATCAAGTGGTGTTACTTAATATATAGAGGGTAGCTAATTAAGTCTACCTAAATATGATTCCAATTACGTTAGAAGAATTGTATACTATATTTTGAAAATAATTGACTATTACTTAGGATTTTTTCAACTTAGAGAAAATTAAATCTGTTAATCTATGTAAATGTATGCACAAATAAAATGTGGATTGAATATTTTAATATTTATTGTTATGTGTCCAACTTGCAGGTAGCCCTGGGAATTTATGACCCGCGGGTCCCACTCTATTTGATCCGTCGCGGGATGGATGCGGGTCGGACATTTTCACAAAATCGATATACATGTACGGGTTATGAATATTTTTTTGTGGGGTGGGTGAAGGTTGTTGGATTTTGAATTACGGATACTCGCCAATCCGTAAAAAAAATTATAGATTTTTTTAATTTTGTAATTTTTTTTGTAAAAATGTATATATATTTTTAAAAATTCAAGAATTTTAGAAAATAATATTTAAAATTTCTTAAAATATGTAAAATTTTAATTATAAATATAGTATATATATATTTTTTAAGAAAATAAATTTAATAATTATTTTTTAAAAAAAATATAATCTGCGGGTCTCGCGAATTATCCGCATAACTAAGCAGGGCGGATGCGGATATAAATTTATGTGTTTGTAGATTGCACAGATCAAAAAATTTGACAAAAAAAATTGAAACCCCGTGGGTTGCGGATCATGCGCGACGAGTTTGACCTGCAATCCAGCTCTAGTAAAAAAAACTTTATTGTGGATGATGATGTGGATAAGTAATACAAGATTCAAAGAAGAAACCACTTGAGACCCTTTATAAGACTGAAAAACTGGAACCATGGGTCAATGGAAGATGGACACATGATTCTACACCACAACATTCGAAAGAGGGTCAACGCGTAGGAACTTAGAACTTAGATCCATACAATTCAATGAATGGCAACGACAACGTCAACATATATGATTCTTTTTTCCAACATATATGATTTTAGTTGACTCCAACCATCGATATGTAAATTACAAATTATTCAATTGATCAATTGTCTGATGAAACGGTCCATTTTAAACTTAGAGAAGTATTTTTTGCTAAACTAGGCAAACAAGTATTTAGAGTTAGAAAGAATAATAATGTATACTTTATTAAAAAAGATAATAATAATAACGTATGATAAGTTGTTATATTAATAAACATATTTTTTTGAAATAGTGGCTATATTGATAAAAGATATTCGAAAACTCGGACAACTTTGCCGATTTGTAATGAAGAGATGCACGGTGACAAAGAACACTGATTATTTACAAAAAGAAGAAGAACACCATTGATTTAGTGTTATTCGACAAAAAAATAATATCAAAGCTCTAAAAGAAAATCAGTTTAAGATTTCATATTAGAAATCAATTATTATTGGATTAATCTATCATATTTTGCTATAATAAGTAGACTAAATAAGAAAATGATGGAAAGTGTAAAGAAAAATAATAGACGGAGCGTATTAGAGTTCGCATAAAAAATTTAGAAGAAATAAAATGAAAATGAAAATAATTTCTGTTTTAATAATGAGAAAATATTTAAAATAATTTTATAAAAATTGATAGCATCAAACTATTAACAGTAACAAACCAAAGTCCTAATCTTTCTTGTTATTTCTGTAAGAAAAATTGTATTTTAGTCTACTAATCGAGTTTTATCTTTGTAAGAGAGTTGTCACGAGTTTGTGATAACTAATTCCAATTTTTGTGCTACTCACTAAGTTTAGGTTTGACCATCCGACTCAGACCTCTAGAACTAAAAGTATTAGTATTTGCTTATGAAGATTTTTTTCTTACTAAACATAAGTTTAAGTACTATTTGCGTGAACCCATATATTTTCAAATCGATTGATAGATAGTCTGATCTGTAAAAGATGAATCAGTAATTTCAAATTCACTGAGATTACATCTTTGGGAGATCGTCAATAAAGTACCAAGGGTATTTTGAAACATGAGTTGGATAGTCATGGCCATCATATTAGTATAGTAACGGTTTCATCGAGATTGTAAGTAAGAAAAATATATTTTAATTACTACAATGTGTAAACTTTAAGCACCGTTATTGAGTGCATTCTCGTTCTTTAGTCATGTTTGTATAAAATCCTTATATTACCAATTGATCATTCTTATATAATAATTCAATAACCAAGTGGTAATCAATTGATAATTTTTAAGGTTTGGTGTGTACTCATATCATTTTCAGTTTCGATTTCTAAAAAGAATTAAATCATTGATGTTTGGCCAGTTTAGATTTAGACTTCGGTTTAAGTGGTTAATATTATAGTCGATATAATCTTGTTTAAGACAAATAAAAATTTAAATCTGCATTTGCCTCAAACCATCATACTCTGCTCCTCCTCAACAAATCAGCAGAGATATCACACGTACAGATCCGAGCTTCCTCGGTACATCTTCATTCTCTCCTTTCTTTAATGTGTTTCTCTCCTCCCCTGCGGGGATACCACTCGCTGGCGTTATGGCTCTTCTCCAGCGTAGCTCTCCCGATGACCCTCGTGTTGTCACCGACGAACGTCTCTCCGCCGCTTCCTGCCTCGTGCAGAAGGAGGTAAATGGGCTGATATCTATATTGGTTGGGTTTGTCCCATCTGGATTACTAAACCTATCAGCCCAAGAAATTATCAGTCAAGGTCCGTAGAAGAAAATCAACTCGATAGATTAATGACTTTAGATTTGAAGAGTCTAAGATACAATGTACTGAATAATCTGATGCAATACTTTGTTAAAGTTGTGGTTTTAGCTAGGTTAAAGATTTTCCGTGGATTCACCGGGATCCCTAGAAAGAAGTTACCAGTGGATTCACTGGGTCCGATAATACTTATATGCCTCCTTTCTATGAATGGAGATGTTTTCTCGGGTTCTTTCCCGAGCGTTTTCTTCAACGCATTCACCGGTTTGTTACCTTGTGTAGCGGTCTGTACGGGGTCTGAAAGTGCAATCGAGACTACTTCGGTTTTTCTCGTTGGTGAAGGTTGGCTCTCAACGTCACTTGTGACTAACTCTCAGCCGTCCGACTTTGTTGTAAAAGCTTTATCGACGCATTTAAGATTCATCTTGAATTCGCTGTCAACTTCATATGAAGATTTATCATGTTCAATTTCCCTTACTGATGTAGCCTATCTTTCGTATTCAAGAAGATGTTTAATTCCCTCTAAAGTATGTAATCTTTGAGTTTAAGTCAATGAAAGTTGTGTTCCAAAAAAAAGTAACAAATGTTTAATCTACTCCCTGGCATTAATCGTTGCCAAACGTAGATATCTCCCGTAGGTGGTACGATTTTGTTTCTTAACTTTGATTCACAAGACGACGAGTTCTCTACCAATCGAACAGTATCATTTGACTACACCACCTTGATTTATTTCTCTTTTGGAATATTTTTTTCCCCACTAAATCTCATTCAATCATATCTGCTATGTCGATAGATATTTTTTATTGGTTGTAAACATTGTCATTTATTTAGCAAAAAAAAAAAAACATTGTCATTCGTAATAACTGCCAAATTTCATTTATTCGACCTTTGTGAAATTCGTAACGTTATATAATCACGACGAATGTAGTATCGCAACAAACTTTCTGTCTCTTTCACAACGACCGCACATTTTATTTGATTTTTATAATTGAAAGTCGTTTTAAGGTCGTTCACAGTTCACACGGCGCTACCAGTACGTCTCCTAAATAGTGCTGAAAATTTTAATAAAAACTCTAATGTAGGTCAAAAAGTTTTAAATTTACTTTACGAGACAAATGCAGATTTAAAACGGGGCAAACACTAATTAATATATTTTATAAAATATATATAATTATTAATCAACCTAGCTTTTTAATAAAAAAATGAAAATAATTTTATCATTTATCAAAATTGTAATATAAATACTATGTAATATACAGATAATTTTTATTATATATCAAAATTGTTATATGAATACTAGATATTATATAGATATATTAACTGATGAAGTTTAATATTTTATAAAATACATAATTTTTTTATTATGACATGCAGATCTTGCTGATTACCTAAAAATTCAAATAACGCGGATGTAAGTATACTAATGCTTTTACAGATTATACATATCAACCTTTTTGATTTAAAAAACTACTAATGCACAGAAGGATAGATCAAGTGAGGCGGTTTTGTTCACCTTATTCAGCACTACTTGTAAAGCATCTTCATCTCAAGTCCTCTTTGAATAAGTCAAAAGTCTTTGTTTCCTTATTTTTAAATAATTAACAACTATATATAATTGCGGCTTTCACTTGCTTGACTTTCTAATATTCTCTTTACAAAGAAATACAGCGAATGTATGTATCTTTTTTTTAATTCAACATGTGTATATATATAGACATAACAAGAACAAACGCCATATCACTTTCTTTCTCGTTTTCTCCTTATAGCTAAGATAAAACTTGTGAAACCTTAAAAGCTGATCTACATATCAGAAGTTAAGAGTTTTGAGTAGTGAAAGTAATGGCAATAAAAGAGAGATCATTAGAGGAGACACCAACATGGGCTGTTGCTGTTGTTTGCTTCGTTCTTCTTTTCATCTCTATCATGATCGAATATTTTTTGCACTTTATTGGTCACGTACGTATATTTTTATTTTCTTCTATATGTTTCCATCTTTATTTTATCCAAAGTCTTCATCATCTCTCTTTTTTATTTACTTGAAAATCCAAACTTAGTCGTTCTTTTACTTAAAATAATATTTGTAGTGGTTTAAAAAGAAGCACAAGAAGGCTTTATATGAAGCTCTTGAAAAGGTTAAAGCAGGCAAGTTTACTCTTCTATAAGGATTATTTATTCATAAGTTTTGAATGTGATTTTGTATCACGACAATCTGATTAATGTTTCTATTTGAATTTGGAACTAACTTATGTTTTTTCTTCTTCTTGGTTTGTGGTGAAAATAGAATTGATGCTATTGGGATTCATATCTCTTCTACTTGTTGTATTGCAATCACCAGTCTCTCAAATTTGCATCCCAGAAAGAATTGCTGCGACTTGGCATCCTTGTAGTAGCAACCAAGAGAGCACTAAATATGGTAAAGATTATATCTATGATGGTCGCAAAATTCTTGAAGACTATGACTCCAACGACTTTTATAGTCCTCGTCGAAGTTTAGCCACCAAGGGTTATGACAAATGCGCAGAAAAGGCATGTTTATATTTTAATTATTACTTTTAGCTTTTAACCAAAAAAAAGAATCCTTCCTTTTTGCTTGATTATTTTTTATTTATTTTCGTTGTGAATTATTATGTACAGGGTAAAGTAGCATTGGTATCTGCATATGGTATCCACCAATTGCATATATTCATCTTCGTGCTCGCTGTTTTTCATATTCTCTACTGCATTATTACCTATGCTTTGGGGAAAACCAAGGTATATGATATTTTATGTATATTTTTCACAAGTGCATATACATATGTAATTATGTATGTCTTTAATTTTGTGATGTAATATGCAGATGAAGAAATGGAAATCATGGGAGAGAGAGACCAAAACAATTGAGTACCAATATGCCAATGGTATGCACAAGCATTAGCTATTATCTCACCGCCATAAGCTTCTTTTGGCAGTAATCACCAAAGAAAACAAAAAGAAAACGAGTATTTTGGGGATAAAATATTTTCGTCGGTGTTTAACTTTGGCAAAACGTTAACACATGATCACGTATCTCTTGGATTTGTTTATCCATCCATATCTCTCACGTTCGTATATTTTTTTTATTGGATTATATAATCAGACTTGTGAGTAGAATATCCAATGACAACACGCTTTTAGTTTGACTTATAAGTTGCTCAAAAAAAAAAAGTTTGACTTATAAAAGAACAATTTAACACAGGAAAGTACCATCGCTTTTAAAGTAATTATATGTGTTCTGTCCTCTTATTTAATTGTTTTAAATATTGTAGATCCAGAGAGGTTCAGATTTGCAAGAGATACATCATTTGGACGTAGACATTTGAATGTATGGAGCAAGTCTTCCTCTACCCTCTGGATTGTAAGTTTACATTTATATAATCTCGTTAAATTTTCCTTCATATATTCCTGTAATTTGGTTTTAAATTACAAAATAATTGATAAATGGTGGGCATGCAGACATGTTTCTTTAGACAGTTCTTTGGATCAGTGACTAAAGTGGATTATCTTACACTAAGACATGGCTTTATAATGGTAAGTAACTTAGAGTATATATTTATTTCTTTATAGAATCGCATTTTTCATTTCTAAAAGTTGTTGAATGTGTGCAGGCGCATTTGCCAGCAGGAAGTGGAGCTCGTTTTGATTTTCAAAAATACATTCAAAGATCTTTGGAAGAAGATTTCAAGGTTGTTGTCGGCATAAGGTCGGTCTCTTTCTTTATTTAAATCAAAGTCATTGATATTTTCTTTCAATTATCTAATTTTCCATAATATGATGTAAATTTCTTATTAAATAAGTTATTATGTGTGAATGGAACTGCAGCCCAGTGATATGGTGCATTGCTGTCTTGTTCATATTGACTAATACACATGGTTGGTCCTAATTCTTTATAATTTCATTTAAGTAATTAAGCAAATTTCATTTAAGTAATGACATAAACTTCTGTTTGCTTTTCAAATTATAATAGGATGGGGTTCCTATTTTTGGCTGCCTTTCCTCCCTTTGGTTGTAAGTAATTACAGAAACATTACTTCAAACTTTTCAGTTGGTTTTGTTATTGAAGTTGTGAATGTAAAAATACATGATTAATGATATTAATTATATGGTTGGTTTGTTTAATGAATTGAAGGTGATATTAATAGTAGGAGCAAAACTTCAAGTGATAATATCGAAATTAGGATTGAGGATTCAAGAGAAAGGAGATGTGGTTAAAGGAGCTCCTGTGGTTGAACTAGGTGATGATCTCTTTTGGTTTGGTCGTCCTCGTTTCATTATCTTCCTCATCCAGTTGGTTCTTTTCACGGTATAACTAATTTAATTAATCATATGTATTTTAATGTATTTTTGAGTTATGGTATTTCTAAAAAGTATAGTTTTATGTATTTTTTTACAGAATGCATTTCAACTGGCTTTCTTCGTTTGGAGCACTGTGAGAAACAACCCATCTCTTCTGCAAAAACAATCATTTATAATGGTGCTTTCAATAATTTAATTGGTTATGGTTTGGTATTGATTTTGCAGTACGAGTTCACACTCAAGAACTGTTTCCACCACAAAACAGAAGATATTGCAATCAGGATCACCATGGGGTTTGTAACTCTTCAACAAGTTATATGTATGTGTTGTATCTCTTTACTCTAAACTCCTTGTTGTATATGACAGGGTATTGATACAAGTTCTATGCAGCTACATCACTCTTCCTCTCTATGCTCTTGTGACTCAGGTACATAATCTAAATAGCTAAAAGTGTACGTTAGATACCATCATGTCAATATAAATATCATATGATTAATTTTCATTTTGGTAGTGAGTCGATTAAACTCTAGCATCGATAATTTACATATTTTGGATAAACTTTTTTGCTATCATGTCAACAATGTTTAGACATTTTTAAACTTAAAATCAAACTGCAATGCATTAGATTGATACATATATAGTTCATTGTCAGGTCTTAAGTTGTCTATGTAGGATTCTCTAACAGTAACCGTAACTGCAGATGGGAACTTCAATGAGGCCGACCATATTCAACGACAAGGTAGCCAATGCATTGAAAAAATGGCACCACACAGCCAAGAAACAGACCAAACATGGCCACTCAGGGTCCAACACACCTCACTCAAGCCACCCCACGACGCCAACACATGGCATGTCACCTGTGCATCTCCTCCACAACTATCATAACCGCAGCCTTGACCAACAAACCAGCTTCACAGCCTCTCCTTCTCCTTCTAGATACTCTGATTTTGGCGGCAACTATCATAACCACGGCCTTGACCAAACCAGCTTCACTGCCTCTCCTTCTCCTCCTAGATTCTCTGATTTTGGCGGCCACGGCCATGTCCATCAGCAATTTTTTGATCCTGAATCTCAGAATGTCTCTAATCACCGTGAGATCATTGATTCTGATAAGAGCAATAGTCATCATCCCCATGCTGACGTAGCTAGTCCTGTAGGAGAAGAGAGAGAGATTACTGAGCATGTCAAGGTTGATTTGTCGGAGTTTACTTTCAATAAGTGATATGAGTTCTATACTTTACCTGTTTGTTTCATTCTTTGTAAACGATTTAAACTTTGAAATGAACACTTTTATTTGTAACAGCACTTTTCATTAATACTTAAACATTCAGACTACACTTTCAAGAAGAAATAACATGGCTCTACCAACAGAACAAATAGACAATACAACATAAAAGATAAGAGTAAAGGGATCTCTAGGATAAACTGACAGCGAATTCATGAGTAAAACTTGAATGCTTCGAAGTAAAGTTAACGGCAAAGGCGGAAATTTAAAACTTAGTCACATTAAATCATGATCTCACGAAATATCATCGAAACGAAATATGTTTTATCTTCAGGTCCCGTATGAACCACTCCGCAAGATAACAAAACGGTTAGAGATTTTGACGACTTCATTTGCTTTATAGTAGGAGAGATGACACTTCTCATGGAGAAGGTCTTTGATGATGGTATTGATGGATCCATTGGCAACCACAAAAGTAAAGATCGCTTTGGAATCGAGGAATATAACTTTGTGTTCATAATAGTTTGGATCAAAGCCTCGGTGAATCCATCGAAGGTCATTGAAAACTATTAAATAAAACCATAACCAAAAGACAAATTCCGAGCTGGTCCTCTCATTGACAATTTTATTTTCAGAAATAGAGAATGGACTGACACCTTTTGAAAATGGCATGGACCTCACCCATATAAAAGAAATGAAAGGACTGATGTCAGCATCGCGCTCATCGGATCTGAACTTGACGAGCAGTGTGAGTGCGGTAGAGTTAGGGCACACCTCGTCACCAGGATGAAAGGCGGTGGCTCAAGACGGAGGAGAGGGGACCATGAAGATCAAAAAGTTAGGGATTGAGCAGCTTTTTCGAATCTGAACACTTTTTTCTTTTATATTTTGCTTTCAGCACACAAATCAAAAAGTTTTACAATGTCAAATCATTTTGAAAGACGTATTATTCTCATCAACTTAAATTTCTATTACATTTTAGACTGGAGCACAGCACCAAGTTGTAGAGAAAAAGGATTGATGTCTCGAATATGATGTTTGTAAGAGTAACATATAGTCATATCATTACAACTGTGACAATAGCTGTTTGATAGTATTAGACATATAGACAAATCATAGACTAAAATCTTGAATACTTTCAATGGAATCTCACCCGTCTACCAAGGACTATATATATTGCCTGGGGATCGGACTCATAAAATGCTTCAGGTACGAAGTGTGACAGGAACAGATAGAGACAGGTGGTTGACGTAACCTTCAGAGACCGAGATCACAAACCGATGGCACAACAAAGGTGGTGAGAAAGGTTAGTACTCTTAAGCTTCAATACTCGGTTACTCTTTGCGGATTTCAGTATCTTCCTAATTTGATTGGCAAAGCATTTACAAAATTATTATATTTCTTTATTATCCAATCAACAATTATCAAAAAATATTTTTAGAAGTATGTAGAAGATGCAAATGTTCTTCAAGTTTTCTTTCTCAATGTTTTCATATTAAGCTTTTGGTAGAACATTTGCATTTAAAAGAAAAATATATGAAAAATAATTTTATATAATTAATTTATTTTATCTTTTTAATATTAAAAATAGGTTTATATCCAAAAGAATATATCTATATATAATTTAATTTAGGAAGACTATCTGGTAAAACTAGTGTGGTCCTGTGGTAATTAGGCTTGTATTAGTACGCCCCATGTCGAGTTCTAGTCTCCAGCGGTGTGTGCCATAATACCAGCTTGACATCCTATTCTTCGCCTTGTTATTATAGGCTTTTTGTAAAAAAATTCACCGTCAACATAGATTTATCAAAATCCACTAATATATTAGCTTTTCTTGTTGTTTTGCATAAAATTCATAGATCTATCTTTCAATATGTGATTCAAAGCATTTCAAAAGAATGATCTTTTATTGAATCTGATTTGTTGGCCGAAGATGGTGAAATCGCCATGGTAGAATTTCGTCCAGCGCCGTTTAATCAGATACCACGGCTACATTTTTGAATATAAAGTTTTATTAAAAATGTAAATAATGAATATATCCTCATTTATAATTTTATTTAATTGTTTATTGAATAATTTAAAATAATTATATTTTAAAAACTGAAAATAGTAAAATAGGAAAAAGTATTTGTAAAATTTTCTAAACTTTTATATTTATGAAAATTTCTTTTTTAATTTTTCTTTTTTGTAGAAATGTTTTCAAATTAATTTTTCCATAAAAAATTAGGAAACATTTTTCTTACAAAATATGTAGGAATACATTCATGAATATGTATGTTATTTTTTTTGTATTTTTCTGAATCATGAATGCGTTCATAAACGTGTAATTAGACTTATTAAGTGTAATTTATATGTATAATTAGCAGTGTTCAAGAAAACGCTATGCACTAAGAGAATGGTGATTCAGCGCCCAACATCTTAGATTATTAGTTTGGCGGTTTAGGTGTTTATAAATTATAGTAATATACTAAATATATATAATATTTTAAAAATAAATATTAGTTTATTATAAAATCTATATTTATATAATATTATAAAAATAAAAATATAACAAATAAAATTAGTTTATATATATATATATATATTATTATTTTTGAAAGAATTATCAATAAAAATTACGAATCCAGATATCCAGACTAAAAAATCAAGATATTCAGATCCATATTCAGTTTTAACGAATCCAACATTTTACTATCCGGATTCAGATTCGTTTCCTTCTGATATCCGGATTTTTGGAGTATATCCGGATCAGATTTTAGGAATATATCTGGATCGAATTTTAGATCAAATCTAGATCTCAGATAAAAGTCTGGGCCTATTTTTCTGTTACATTTTTAACAGAGAATATGTTATTGAATTCGATCGTGACAAGGCTCATGCAATAAACAAACGGGTATCGCTAGACTAAACTAATATTTTCCTACAATATATATATTCATTAAAGCTAGAAAAAATTAATCTAGATTTTTGGGCTATTCACTAGGTTTAAGTTGACCACCCAATTCACGCCTCCAAGACAGAAGACTATTAGGGCATCTTTAACTCAGAGACTCATTTTAGATCTCTTCTTTTTTTTTTTTAATATTTTTATTGCTTTTTTCTAAGAAAAAAAAAAATTAAAACCAATCGCGGACCGACACGTGTCAGTGAGGCCCGCAAACAGTACAAGTGACGATTCTTATTTAGGAGTTTTAGGAGCTGTCTCTTGCACTGTTTACGAGTCCCACATATTAGTGGAGCCCGCAAATAGTGCAAGAAACCCCTTAAGAGATTGGGTTAATCATGCTCTTATTTGCTTACGAAATTTTCTTTTGGACTAATACTATTTCTACCGAATAATTGAGTTGACAATCATTTCCATCGTACTCCCTACGTACTAAACTACTAATATGTTAACTGTTCCATCGAGATTGGAAGTAAGAAAATATATTTTGATCATGACAACAATGGTTGAATATCTTTATTGAGAGCAGCCTCGAAACTTAATTAAATATCTGATGCATAAAATACTGTTACTTTAATATTATTTATTAAATAAATTTATTTATTTTAAAAGAAAAAAAGAAAACTATTTGTAAAATAACAAGTGGCTAGTAAGATCCTAAAGAATTCAGAGGTTCTAAAATTAAAAAATATATATTCAACCCTTCCTCTTATTTTCTTTTTATTAATAGATTTTAAAAGTAATCTATTTCGAATCTACGAGAGGGAGATGATCTGTATCAAATCCTTTCGAAACAACCGATTGATCATTGTTATATAATTGATCAGAAAGACACACCCATTTGCTTTAAGAAAATCTTATCTTAGTCAAACGAAAGAGCTTCAAGTTTCAGTTTCGTTTAAGTTTAACTTGACGATTTAGATCGGATTAACGTACTTGCAATTATAGTTTTGACTAAATGTTTAACATCAAGAAAAATAGATCGAATCGGTCCATTTAAAATAAATAAAAGGAATTTTGATTGCATCTCGTCATATGAAGAAAACATGATACTTTCATTATATAGTGAAAACGTAAAACTGTTCTTCAGTTGATATATTCAAATGCAAAACTGAACGAGTTTGAGTTGGGACAATTTGGCAGGCTTCCAAGTTATCATTTGACAATATCATGACGTGCGGTTTGTTTTGGATGAGTATTACATAATGGGTTATTGTTTTCATCGTAAAATGTATTGCATAAAAAGGGAGAAAAAAAAAACATTTGACCTTTGTAAAAAATAATATGCATCTGATCCCTTATATTTTATTTGAGAAACAATACAATATTTGAATATTACATGTATTATCACTAGAATGATTGTTAGAATCTTTAGAAAGTAGATTAATTCATCTAAATATATACTATACTTTTCATTAAACTAACCATAAACTTAATTATTAATGTAAAAATATATTTTCATTCTTTTCTTAAATAAATGCTACAAAATTACTTAATATGATTAAAATTTATATGACAATTAATGATTTTGAATAGTAAAAAGATTTGATAACAATTTGTGTATTATCTATCATTCTTGCTTAATTTGATGTTATTAAAATAAATTAAACATTCACATTAACTGTAAAATAAAAATTTAAATTTTTGTATATGTTATATTAATTTATTTTAAACAACAATAAATTACTAAAATTGATAAAAATATCACAATCAATGGTTTAATATCTCTTTTATACCGATATATAACTGATCATAAATCAAATAAACAAAAAATCTCATTTAATAAATATTTATATCAAATATATATATTTAGATATCATTTGAATTAAACAAGAGATTTAAACATAGCGTAAAAAGTTAAGAGACGACTCTGATTTAAGAGCCATCTCTTAACTTTTTCTTAGTTAAAGTTAAGAAACAGTTCTTATATTACGCTAAGAACCTGCCAATAAACATGGTCTCATATCACATAAAACGCGGATCTTATGCACGTTAATGCTTCCCCACTTTTTCTTCTTGCCACAGTAGATATGCATCGTTTAATTACATAACAAAGTGTTTAGAAAAATATTGTCTATTATATAAGTAAACTCAAACTCTGATTAGTATTGGAAATAAGTCGAAAACAAATACATGTGAATTTTGCATTATCTGCAAGTAAATCATACTAATCAGTAGAGGTAAGTTAAGCATGAGTTTGACAAAGCCCAAGAAATAGTATTAGAATTGGGATGACAAATTCTGCAAAAAAAAAAAAAAAAAAAATCAAAATATTCTTTAAGTAGATGGCAGAAACCAATCAAAATATCAGTGATGTTTGGTTGTGATAATAGAACCCTCAAAGTGACTTTGTGATTATTTTTTACTAATGGTGATACAGAGTATTAGGTGATAATTCTTGCAAAAGATTAGGTGGAAAATTCTTAAAAATGTTACAAAGGTTAAGTGGATAATTCTGTTGATGCATCAGCGGTACAAAAGAATTACCAAATTTTGCAAAAGGTTGGAGACTAAGAGTTTGTGTGATACTTGGTTTGAAATGAAAATTATTGTAATATCAATCAAATTTCTACAATGAAAATTTACGCGTAGGAACCACTTTCTTTCTGAAGAGATTTCTAATATATTTAAGTAATATCCAATACTGATTAGTATGATTTTTTTTCTGAAAATGAATCCAAAAACAAATCTATGTAGACTTTATGTGATCCATCTAAAATACGTAATATTATAATAATTATTTTCCGTTTAAGTTGAGTTGATGAGTTTGAAAGAGTTCAACAGAAAGTTTTACCAACATATATAAAAACGTAGGTGGTGCGATTGTTTCCTAACCTTGATTCATATTTCAGTAGACGTCGAGTTCTTTATCTTAGGACTAAGATCAGTGCCAGACCTAAGAATAATAAGACTAAAAGCAACAAAAGTAATTAAGGGCCAGAATCCCATAAAATATTCTAAAAAAAAAAATATTGTATTAAAGGGAATGAAAACCTAAAGACTCAAACTACATACCTTATAAAATGGTTAACAATCTATTTCTCCGTAAGAACTATCATATAGCACTACATCCACATGAAGTTAAGGTCCCATTCTATATATTCATCAAGTGAATGTTCAATATCCATTTACCCATGATTTAAAATTTGAATCGTATTTACCCCCAAATTAAAAGTTCAAAATCTATTTATCCATAAACCATGATTAAATTTGGTTTGATGTGTACTAATATATGCTTAACCATTAGATATCAAATAAAACTCAAAAAACCAAAAAATACTTTATTAAAGTAATTAATTTCACACTCATCTGAAATACAACCAAAAACTCAAAACCCAAAGGATCAAAATTCTCAAATCATCAAATTCGAGAAAAAACGGATTACTTTATCCTACTAATTTTGTTGATTTGGAGATTTTAACCATTTAATTTTCAGGTTTTGGGTTTTATTTCAGATGAGTGTGAGATTAATTGCTTTAATAAGGAAGAAAATGATTTAATTTAGATTTTGATTGGTGTCTAATTGTTAAACATATATCATTACACATTAAACCAAACTTAATCATTGTTTCGAGGAGAATAGATTTCGAAATTTTAATTTGGGATAAATACAATTCAAACTTTGAATTCATAAGGAAACAAGTATTTAACATTCATTTGATGGATATCTAGAATGAAGCTTTAACTTTCTATGGATATAGTGTTATATGATAGTTATGAAGGGGAAACAAATCGTTAACCTGAAAACAAGTTGAATACTTCTAGAATCTAGTGGCCAAAATACTAGTTAAATAAATTAAGGCCGGAACCGAGTTTCCTCCGCTTCTACTCAGGGTCACCTCTAACTAAGCCACCTTGATCTAAAATATTTGAGGTCCAATACGAAATTAATAATAGGTCCTCTCTGAGTTGAAGGATTCTTCGACTGTGTTGTTCTCTGGGGAATCCCAGATAGTGAAGCTAGTTGCTTTTCCTACTCATTGTTTCACCTTTGCCCCTCCGTCTCCGCGACGTTTCAGATCTGTGAGTCTAACCCCCAGATCTGTACATCTCGACTTTCCTTCCTCGGTGTTTCTCCGGCTAGAAGATCATCTCCAACATCCGCCTTCCATCTCTTTGAAAACACATCCTTCATCTGAAGACCCTCACCTTTAACCACCGCAACCAAACCTCCTCTCAACAATTTACGTTAATCCGGCGACCGTTGCGAGATCTACTATTCTATCAAGGGTCAAGCTTTACCTCCGTCAAATCTCACTGGCCGACCTGCTTACTCCGGTGAGGACAACTCCAAGGGCTTGCATTGCCTCCACTCTGCTTCAAGAACTTCCCGCTGGCCAACGTCTGAGGAGGAGACTATAGATGTCTCTTACTACAAGTCGAAGGCTACTGCTCTCGAGATCTTCTCCAGGGATTCCTGGAAATTCGTTGATTGCTTGCACCGGAAACCTCATCCCATACCACTGCAGTTTCTTCCCATTCTCTCCACCTCTAATGTTTTAGATCTATGATTTCTCAACACCGATGTTCGTGGAATTCCACACATAACGCGGTATATTGATGCGGCTCAGCGATCTGAAAGCTTGGAGTCGCAGTATTTGTCTTCCATCTCTACCGCCGCAGAGCTCAACTGTGCTACGGGCCCCCTCTCGCCGCTCATTATCCATATCACTCGGGATTTCTATTCGGGCCTGGCCAACCCAACAGGACTCACAGCCCCTCCCCCCATCTCCTGCTACTTGTTTCACAGCCCATTTCAAAATGGGGCGGGTTAGTCTCCTTGATTAACTCGCTAAAAATATTTGGTGGATTCACCGGTTTTTTACCGAAACTGAATTGCACTCAATGCTTTATTTCGCTTGTGTGAAGAGCTTATTCCTCGCTTATTTACCGGTGTGTTCACCGGGCTCATTCTCATTTCGATTATCTTTATCATCCTTCTCCTTGGAGAAGTGAATCATATTATCACCCGCCTCAATTTTGAGGAATGTTTTCCCTCCAAACACTAAATGGAGGTGTGTATCATTATCTATAACTGTTTTATCATCTTATGGATCGGTCTGTTTGGGGCATGAAGATGCAACATATGTCGTTTCGATGATTTTCCGAGGTGCGGATTGGATCTTAACGTCACGATTCAAAGTTACTAAATCTCAAGTCTCCGGCTGTTGTATTACTTGCTTTAACGCATTCTAGTCTTGCTTCGAGTTCGCTATCTTTCTATCTTAGAGGTTTCTCTATCTTTAGTTTGTATGTTTTAGCTTTTGTCGTATTTCGAGTTTGTTTAAACTGATTCCCTAATTGTAGTTCGAATGTTTGAGTTTTAATGAAAGTTGTGTTCCAAAAAAAAAAAATACACTTCAACATCAACAAGTTACAACAATGAAAAACTGGTCCCAAAAACTTTCGGTCTTTTTCACAACGACTTCACATTTTATTTGATTTTTATTATTGAATAAAAAAAAATCGTTTTAAGGTATGAGTTTAAAAGTGGACGTTCACACGGAGCTACCAGGCTCCTAGATACTATAACCTCAACAAGTTCTGGTCTCTGAATTAGTTAAAAGTCTTCATTCCCCTGATTATCTATAAATAATATATGATTGCAGCTTTCACTTGTTTGTCTTTCTTATATTCTCTTTGCAAAGATTAAATAACAGTGCATGTGTATATGCATCTTGTTTTATTAATGATAAAAATGTAACTTGTTTTATTTCAAGTTATTCACATGTGTATATATATGGACATAACAGAACAAAAGACATCACTTTATTTCTCCTTTTCTCCTTATCTATAAAACTTGTGAACCCCTAAAAGCTGATCAGAAAGTTAAAGAGGTTTTTTTTTTTGCTAAATAAGTTAAAAGAGTTTTGAGAAGTGAAAGTAATGGCAATAAAAGATAGATCATTGGAAGAGACACCAACATGGGCTCTTGCTGTTGTTTGCTTCGTTATTCTTTTCATCTCTATCATGATCGAATATTTCCTTCACTTTATTGGTCACGTAAGTATATTTCCTTCTTCTTTGTGTCCATCTTTATATTATTTCCTCTCTCTCTATTTGCTCTTCTCCAAGTGATAAGAAACTACATGATACTTTGATTATATAAGGCCTTCAAAGTTTATTACATCATCTCTCTCTCTCTCTCTTTTTCCCCTTTACTAGAAAATCAAAATTTAGTCGGTAACTCCCATATATAGTCTTTTATTTTTTCTTTTCAATCTTTGTAGTGGTTTAAGAGGAAGAACAAGAAGGCTTTATATGAAGCTCTTGAAAAGGTTAAAGCAGGCAAGTTTACTATTCTATAAATATTTATTCATAAGTTTGGATTATGTAGCTTTTTGTGTATATCAAAATCAGACCAATCTTTTCTATTTGAACTTCAACTAACTTTTGTGTGTGTGTGTTTTTGGTTTTGTGGTGAAAATAGAATTGATGCTACTGGGATTCATATCTCTTCTACTTGTTGTATTGCAATCACCAGTCTCCCAAATTTGCATCCCTGAAAGAATTGCTGCAACATGGCATCCTTGTAGTAGCCAACAAGAAGTCGATAAGTATGGTAAAGATTATATCGATGATGGTCGCAAAATTCTTGAAGACTATGACTCCAACGACTTTTATAGTCATCGTCGAAGTTTAGCCACCAAGGGTTATGACAAATGCGCAGAAAAGGCATGTTTTATATTTAAGTTACTGATTACTTTTAACTTGCCAAAAAATTATCCTTTTTGTTTAACTAATACCATCCGAATATTTTTAACTACTTTAATTTATTTGTTGGGATTGTGAAATCTCATGTTTTATTTTCGTTGTGAACTGTTATTTTCAGGGGAAAGTAGCATTAGTATCTGCATATGGTATCCACCAATTGCATATATTCATCTTCGTGCTCGCTGTTTTTCATATTCTCTACTGCATTATTACCTATGCTTTGGGAAAAACCAAGGTACATGATATTTTCCATACATTTTTCAAGTGTATTTCTCTTTATATGTGTTTAATTTTGTGATGTAATATGCAGATGAAGAAATGGAAATCATGGGAGAGAGAGACCAAAACAATTGAATACCAATATGCCAATGGTATGCACAAACATATTGGCCATTATCTAATCTCCATAGAGTTTTAGTATCTATCATTTTGGCAGTATATTATGAAAAAAAAACACTAAATGAGTATTTTCAGATAAAATATTTTGGTAGGTGTTTGACTTTGGCAACGTTAACATCATGATCACGTATCACTTAGATTTGTTTATTCATCCATACCTCTCACGCGCGTATGTTTCTATTGAATTATATAAGAGAATTATGAGTAGAATATCCAATGAGAACAGTTTGACTTATAATAAACAATTCAACTCAAGACCGATTTTTTTACATCTCTTAACGCAAGACCGTACCATCACTTTTTGTTAACTAGATGTGTTCTGTACTCCTCTTATTTTTAACTCAATTAAATATTGTAGATCCAGAGAGGTTCAGATTTGCAAGAGACACATCGTTTGGACGTAGACATTTGAATATATGGAGCAAGTCTTCCTTTACCCTCTGGATTGTAAGTTTTTATTTATAGATTTCTAAAGTTTTACTTTATTTTTCCTGCAACTTGGTTTTAAATTACAACAAACAATAATACATAAATGGGGTGGGGGGGATTCAGACATGTTTCTTCAGACAGTTCTTTGGATCAGTGACAAAAGTGGATTATCTTACACTGAGACATGGCTTTATAATGGTGAGTAATATTTATTTTATTCAAAGAAGTAATCAACATTTTTACTAGCCTTGATCCCAAAATATAGTACTATATATTAGTCAATTCTAAATCAAACTTTAAGTTTTATAAATTATTGAATGGGTACAGGCGCATATGCCAGCAGGAAGTGAAGCTCGTTTCGATTTTCAAAAGTATATTCAAAGATCTTTGGAAGAAGATTTTAAGGCTGTTGTCGGTATAAGGTTTGTCGCTTTCTTTATTTATATCAAAGTCATTGATATTTTCTTCCAGTTATTAACTATCTAAAAATTATAAAATTTCTGATTAAATAAGTTATTGTGTGTGAATGGAACTGCAGCCCGGTGATATGGTGTATTGCTGTCTTATTCATATTGACTAATACACATGGTTGGTTTGAAGTCTTTATAGCCTTTTTAAAAATAATTAAGCAAGTTATATATCAAACTGATAAAAACTTATGTTTCTTTTTTTTAAAATTACAATAGGATGGGAATCCTATTTTTGGCTGCCTTTCATCCCTTTGTTTGTAAGTTATTACAAACACATTACTTCAAACTTTTCATATGGTTTTGTTATGCAGTCGTGATATAGTATTAATGAGGTTTTGGTATTTTTAATGAAATGAAGGTGATATTAATAGTAGGAGCAAAACTTCAAATGATAATATCGAAATTAGGATTGAGGATTCAAGATAAAGGAGATGTGGTTAAAGGAGCTCCTGTGGTTGAACCTGGTGATGATCTCTTTTGGTTTGGTCGTCCTCGTTTCATTCTCTTCCTCATTCACTTGGTTCTTTTCACGGTATAACTAATATAGTTTATCATATGTTTTAAAGTTAATTTATATATGTATTTTGAGTTATGTTTTGTCTAAAAGAATATAGTTCTATATATTTTTTCTTACAGAATGCATTTCAACTTGCTTTCTTCGTTTGGAGCACTGTGAGTAACAATCCAGCTCCTCTGAAAGAAGGAAAAAATCATTTAAAAGGTTTTTTCAATAAATTAATTGATGATGGTTTTGGTATTATTTTGCAGTACGAGTTCACACTCAAGAACTGCTTCCACAACAAAACCGAAGATATTGCAATCAGGATCACCATGGGGTTTGTTAACTCCTCAACTAAGACATAAAGCACTAATATAAAATATATATGCATTAAGGACATGACTGGTTTGTCCGCTACCACCCGTAACACACAGTTTTTGCTATTAGTAGTGGTTGTTGGCATTTTATAACAATCATGCAACAATCATAAAAATTTTATAAATCAGTTTCAAACCCACTCTAAACCTTTTAAATTCAAAAGATGGTTACAGTTATCATTTGCGGGTGGTTACGGAAGGGCAAAAACATTTTTTTTTTAAAACACTATATAAAAATAAAAATATTCAATTAAAATTTTAACTAAAATAATAGAAATACTAAAATATATATTATTTTAATTATATTATAGCACTTCTAAACAAAAATATTTTCTATAATTAAAAAAAAAAATAGTACTACAATTTTATAAAATATAATTTTATATAATATAATTTTATAAAATATAATTTTATATTAATTATAGTAATTATAGTAATATGATTTTTATTATTTTTATAATCATATAAAATATAAATATTTTATTAATTTATTATTTAACCAGTGATGTATTTAATAGTTAACCAGTCATAAGTATACCATATACGCACCAATTTCTAATTACCAATATACTAATCATACAAATCTCTTAATAATACTTAAAAATGCAACCATCACCATCCGCAAACGTCTATAAACGCTGTAGTTACATCAGTTAGGTCCTAAGTGTTTTTTGCATCTTTACATTAAACTTCTTCTTGTCGTATACGACAGGGTATTGATACAAGTTGTATGCAGCTACATCACTCTACCTCTCTATGCTCTTGTGACTCAGGTATATAATCCAAATTACTAAACGTTGTGTTTGATACAATCAAAACTAATTATTTAGTAATGAGTCGACTAAACGGTTGGTTCTTTTATGCTCCGGGTTCAAACCGACTTTGGAATGAAGGATTATGAACCTAAAAGCCAAACTTCCATTGTTAACAAAAAAGCCGACCAAACTCTAGCATCAGTAACATGCATAGTATATATATATAGTCAACTACAGTGTTTAGATATTTAACTCAACATCAAATGGCAATGAATTAGATTGATGCCTGCTCGTATTGTCAATATAGGATTCTCTAACATTAAATTGTAACTTCAGATGGGAACTTCAATGAGGCCAACCATATTCAACGACAAGGTAGCCAATGCATTGAAAAAATGGCACAACACAGCCAAGAAACATACCAAAAATGGAACCTCAGGGTCCAACACACCATACTCGAGCCGCCCCACCACGCCAACACATGGCATGTCACCTATGCATCATCTCCTCTCCAGTCATAACCGCAGCCTTGATTATCAAACCAGCTTCACTGCCTCTCCTTCTCCTCGTAGATTCTCTGATTTTGGCGGCCACGGCCATGGCCATGGACATCAGCATTTCTTTGATCCTGAATCTCAAAATGTCTCTCCCCACCATGAGATCACAGATTCTGATAACATCAATAGTCAGCATCCCCATGCTGACGTAGCTAGTCAGCATCATGCACATGCTGACGTAGCTAGTCCTGTTAGAGAAGAGAAAGAGATTACTGAGCATGTCAAGGTTGATTTGCCAGAGTTTACTTTCAAGAAGTGATGAGTTCTATGCTTTACTTGTTGTTCATTCTTTGTAAATGATATAAACTTTGGAATGCAACACTTCTCGCTCTCTCTTTTTTTCTTTTATATTTTTGCTGTCAGCACAAAAATCAAATCGTTTTATGATATCATTTAAAAAGACATTATTGTCATCAACTTAAATTTCTTAAAGCACCACGAGTTGAGACCTTTTGCTTTTGTTATCTTCTTGAAGCAGAGCATAAGGATCTTAGTGAAATATCATGAATCCCATTTTTAATTTCAACCTCTCTCAAAGCATATTCCAAATCTTGTATTATCATTTTTAGAGCATATCCATCTTATAAAACATCTACATTTAGGGCTGGGCGTTTTATCCGTTAAATTTGATTCGATTCGTTATTCGTTTCGATTCGATCCGAAAATTCCGAATATCCGTAAACTTCCGAAGCAAAGCAAATACTAAAAATCGATATCCGTTAAAATCGAAGCAAATCACAAATATTAAAATTTTGGGAAGCGGATATCCGCTCCGATCCGACAATATATAAATACATGTATATCTTGATTATATTTAAAGTTTTAAATGTATAAAATTATATAATTATTATTCTAACATATAATTTTATAAATTTTATTTATATTATTACTTATATAAAAGTATTACATAAAAAAACTAACATAGTATAACTTTTGTCTTAAGTTTTGTGCTATTATGATTATTAACTAAGTTTTAAAAACTTACAAAATATGTAGATTCACTACTTTTTTTAATTTTTATTTTATATATTATGCTAAAGAAATACTTTACAAAACAAATTTGTATCAAATTTGTAAGATTATTTGTATAAATCAAGACGGATGAGATATCCGTAAGTATTCGTAAATATCCGCAAATATCTATTTATTTTCCGGATATCCGTTTTTCAGGATATCCGTATTTTTCCGAAACAAAGCAAATCGGAAAATTAGATATCCGTAACCTACGAAGCAAATCACAAATACCTTCAAAAATCCGGATATCCGATCCGTGCCCAGCCCTATCTACATTTGAGTTACCAAACATCTTGTATTGACGCCTGGCTTGATGACATTCATATCAGTCAACGCTTCAACAAGAGAGGACCAATCACCATTCACGATGTGCACTATTGATGCGAGCATGGCAAGCTGATGCTTCCTTTGCATCCGACAAACTAAACCAAAGTCCAGAAACCTTGAATAGAAACACGTTGTTATCAAATAAAGATCACCATGTTCCATGTCACAGTCAGATTTAGATGAGTTAAGCTGATGAATGATCAGGAGATACCCTATTTGTCTTGACGTCGTGTAACACAAATTTCCAGGATGTGGATCTGCATGCAGAATACCTGTGTCCAGGAGTTGTACTAGAGTTGCATCTACTCCTTTGTTAACCTATCAATAAAAGCTTAAGAGAAATATTAAGGCACTCGAACATAGTATATTCCAACAAGATATTAACATAAATGAAAACAAACTACAAAGAAAATTCAATTTAATTCAACGAGCTGAAGTAAGCTGCAAGATTGATTCTACTATTTTCAATGACTACATTGTAGTAATGTCAATGTAAATCTATAAACAGTCACAAGCCTTTATTAATAAGCATAAAAATAAAATATCTGGAGGTTGCTATGTCACTACTATAAAGCATATGTTAACCTACCAGATCAAGACATCTTTTCACTTCCAGTTTTTGTCTCTCATGACTCTAAGTGTCACTTTCAGACAGAGTAACCAGTAGTTATTGATTGAAATCGGTTGGGCTTTCACCAACCATACACTTCATGGTCAAAACTCTTTTTGCGAGTTAGATGTTGAGACACCTTTGGAACCCGTTTATAGGAAAACCGTGAGTGTGCTTCCTTCAAGAAACAAAATACTTTAGTTAGTCAAACTAAACTTAGAGGTAAAGAAAGCTACTTCTCTATCAAAAGAAGCATAAAGCATTAGCTTTGGTTCTTAGCGACACGTTCTATTAGATAGTTGTCTAGACAGAAAGAAGAGCCTAATACCCAGTACCCGAAATTCAAAGGCATTGGCAGCCTCTAAAGTGAAGTCATATTCTCCGGACAAACCCTTTCCAAGCTCATCGGCGTATACACGAATGTCACTTTCTCTCTTGGCTATTTTTCGGAATACACCCAACTGCAACAATAAAAGGATACATCATATAAACTAGCTATACTGTAACATCCCAAATTGTAATATATGGAAAAGCTTAAGAAAATTGATTTGACTACCTATGTCAGTAAAGTCGACTTACCTTTTTCGTCACACATCCGTTTAGAACTCTAGAGTTAAGCGTGCTTGAGCTGGAGTAGTGGAAGGATGTGTGACCTATCGGGAAGTGATTTGCGATACTGTGCAAGTGAGGCCAAAGCACGGAGAAATGTCAGGTGGTGATTGTAGGGTCAATAAACGATGATTTCAAGCCTTAGAAAATTAACGGACCAACCGTCGGATGGGATGGCGCTCACGAGCCGTGAAAGCGGGCGTGGGTGGCTCATTAACCGTAGGCGGTCGGGGAGTTACTTATACACTATTCAAGCAAAATGATCTGAGAATACTTGGGAGATTTCACACAAACCCCCAATTCCCAGAATGTAAATGTCGCGTAGCACTGCATGTGTCAGATCAGGACGCTGAACTATCACTGCAACATCTAAACCATTGAGAGTCCTTCCTCGGTAGACCTAAAAAATAGCATATCAATTATTAGGCTTGCCTCCTACATGTTGATTCATATGATGCTTACTTGTTGCAAGGCAGAAACCAGAGTAAATACCTGGACAAAGGATGCTGCTGCTACAGTTTTTTGAGAGAACTGGCTAAAGAATGATTCAACATGAGCCCTTATTTCCTCTTCAATGACTTTTGAAGCCTGATCCGGCCATGGAAAGTGAGGGACTCCGTCATGCAGTTCAGATAGTGCCTGCAGTTCCAAACCATTATCCAGTTAATAACATATCAAAATTCAAAACAACCATATTCATGAAGATAGCTTGCTAGAAACAGGGCTGGATCTGGGCACAACTTCTTGAAAAATTAGCTTTGGCTCCCAAATTTTGGAAGTTCTTTTATGTAGTCATAAACCCCAAAAATTCTATTAATAATTATTAGAGTTTCTAAAGAAATGTTTCGTCCGAATAATTAATTATAAGATTTGATTCCATCCATATCCATTCAGATATTCAGTGTTCTGGATCTCCAGTAATTTTTAGATTTTTGACTCGATATCCTATTCGATCAATAAAATTATAAAATAAATAAAAATTCAAAAAAAAATATAAATAACATATTTTATTACAAAATAGAAAGTTATTAACTTTTAAAAAATTTGTTAACTAATATAATAAATTTAATAAATAAAAAATATAAAACTTATATAAAATATAATATTTATATAATTTTTAATATATGTGTATATATATGCATATAACGGATCAAATTGGATATTCATTTCTAAGAATATAAATATTTATGATTTGCTTTATTTTTTAGGGATATTGTATATTAGTATTTCTTTGGTTTCTTATAGTTACATATATTTCGGTTCAAATCAAAATGAATAATGGATAAAATCAAAACTTATGGATATTTTTCCCTGGCCTATCGTTTAGCTAGTTACATAATGAATTTTTAAGGATTGTCAATAATATGTGGTACGATTTTGTTTTCTTGCCTTATTTCACAAGACGACGAGCTATCTATCTAGGCATGAGCGTTCGGGTATCCATTCGGGTTCGCGTCCGGTATTTTAGATTTTTGGGCACTTTGGTATAGGGGTTTAAAATACGTTCGGATATCTTTATATATTGAATCGGGTTTGAGTATTTTTAGTTTGGGTTCGGTTATTTCGGATCGGGTTCGAGTATTTTAGATTTTGAAAAAATATTAAATTCTTCATCATTCAAGTTTCTATACTTAAAATTTTACAATTAACTTAACTGTTTTTTTTTCTTTTAATAGGTTGAACAATTAATAAATTTGGAAACAAAGTTTTGAAAATAGAAAAACACTAATTTAGTTGTTGTTTTGAAAATTTGAATGTAATTTTTACTATTGCATGAACAAAAAGTTTAACATACATTTTAAGTGAAAAGTAAATTACTTTGCCCGTAATTATATATATATATATATATATATATATATATATTATATTATATTATATTATATTATATTATATTATATTATATGATTTTGAGTCATGTATAACATCAAAATATATTGGATAAAACGAAAGAAGTAAACTAGAAATATAGGATTATGTATACATATGTTCAGTTATCTTCGAAGATCAGTTCGGGTTAAGATATTACATGTTTGGATTCGAATATCTAATTTCTCATAACTCAATAAATACCCGTTCGGATATTTTACTTCTTTGTTTTGGATTTTAATTCAAATTTTTTTATCAGGTTCGGATTGGTAAAAATGTCCAGTCCTATATCTACCTGTCGAACAGTAACAGTGGACTATGCCACCTTGAATTATTTCTCTTTTCAAATATTTGTTCTTTCAGCACTAATCCCATTCAGTCATATTTGATGTGTTGAAAGATAGATATTTAGTTAGTAATAAACATTGACAGTCATTTATGTGATCGTCGTAGAAGTGAAATCGATATGCAATCATGATGAATATGGCCTCATCATCAACCTGCGGAAAAATCATTTATGTGATCTTCGTAAGAGTGAAATCGATATACAATCATGATGAATGTGGCCTCATCATCAAATTGTCGGTCTTTTTCACAACAACTGCAAAATTTTATTTGATTTTTGTAATCGAACAATTCGTTTTAAGTTAAGGATTTAGAAGTGGTCGTTCACACGGCGCTCCTACTACTAGTCTCCCAAAGCCTCTTCATCTCACGTCCACTTATTTTTATCATAACCTCAACAACTTATTGTCTTTGAATTAGTCAGAAGTCTTCTTTCTCCTGATTCTTTTTTTTTTTTAAGTTATGTATAATTAGGTGACCGGTCCGGTGCGAATATTAATAATAATTTAGTTTGTATGAATACCAATTACTATGGATTTTATAAGATATGGTTAACATTATAAATATAAAGATATCCAACCATGATTTGCTAAGCTGTTGTAGCTCTTTTTAAAAATGCCCCCATAACCCAATAGATAAAATACATTACATAGTCCCTGACACGTAGCTTACCGAATAAATTGCAACACCAATGGGAATGTACGCTATGAAAGATAGGGTCGACTATGATACATCAACCGTCTACTCAATATTTTTAGGCCACCCATAACGGTGGGTCTAACACAGTTTTAAATATTTTTTTAATTTGTGTGCATATACCCAGAACGACAACTGATATTCGCGTTTACACACTCACCAATTAACCTAATGTGCACGCTACCACAATCGAATGGTATATCGATGCAGCACTTTAGGATCGAATCCACAAGGAACTAATGATCTATAACACTAAGAATTCACAAACTCTCTTAATCTAAGCAAATAAGAAGATGATTGATTGATAACAAGCTAAGATCCTAGAAATATAAACAAGGTGATCTCAAATTCAATCAAGAAATAAGTGCAAGAACTAATCAATAATTAAGGATGGATCCATGGGCAAGATAATTGATATAAGGTGATCAAGGTTCAATCTCGGATGTTCAAACAAACAATCAACAAGTCTATAGGTCTAGAACTCATTCAAATAGATTAATCCACTCCCGTGACAATAATCCCTATGCTAATCATGCATTAAACATCAACTCCCGTTGGCCTAATACATTCAAGCATGCATAAATAACAAGTCTATTAACCACTGAACATCTCGGGCATCAACTCCCGTTGGCCAAATATGTAAAGGACAATATTAGGTTGGATCAGACATTTCATCGAACACCTTCCGGGTGTGAAATGACTAAAGCTCTAAATCAACTTGATCAAAGTTAATCTAGCATTAAGAACACCTAACAAGCATAGAACAATGTTAATCAAGCAAGAAACATCCTAAATATCCACCTAATCACCCTAATCTACTTAACCCATGAATCACAAGATGATTACTCACTAATCTCCATGATAAACCTTAAATCCATGTAAGATTCAAGGCTAATCATGTTAATGATTAAGAGAAACAAGATATAAGATGAAGTATTTCCTTAAAATGATAAAAAGATTCAAGCTTTTACAAGATTAGACAAAGTCTTAAGAGAAAATGAGATAGATCCAACTTTTTGAGGCTAAATAGTATTTATAGGACTCTTAAAAACCTAGTGGACCCAGCTAACAAGTCTGAGAAAGCTCAAAAATACATAAAGATTCGGCCAAGCAAAAATGCCACACCTGGTGCACTGACCCGCTCCAGCAGGCCGCTCTGGTTCACAGCGGGTGCACCAACCCGCTCCAGCAACCCGCTCCAGAACAATTCAACCAAACAAAAATGCCGAGCGGGTGCACTGACCCGCTCCAGCAAGCCGCTCTGGCTCACACCTGGTGCACTGACCCGCTCCAGCAGCCCGCTCTGGCTCACACCTGGTGCACTGACCCGCTCCAGCAGCCCGCTCTGGCTCACACCTGGTGCACTGACCCGCTCCAGCAGCCCGCTCTGGTTCACACCTGGTGCATCAACCCGCTCCAGCAGGCCGCTCTGACACTTATGACTCTCATTTTTGGCTCAGTTCACCCAAAACTCAATCTTCACTTCTTTTGATCCAAAATTGCTCCAAATACCTCCAAATGCTACAATTGAATACTCCAACACCTTATAGAGACATATGCATGGAAATGCAACCTAATTATGTCTAAATGCTAATTAAATGATCAAAATATGAACTAGAATGATGCTTAAAACTATGTAAATATACAAGATATCAACAACTAATATAAAACGAGAGAGTATGTTGCACAAAAAACTGAACAATAATTTCTAAACAACCAAATCAATAGTTGTCCATGATTTATTAATTAAACATTTATTAAAAATAAAAATAAATTAAAAACAACAATTTAATATTTTAAATTTGTTTAAGAAACTTATCCGGTAACAACCGTTGTTGATGCTCTTAATAGAATCAACAATCACGAGATGAACCTCGAAAGATGATTTAAAAGGCTCCTATTTGAGGGTGATGTGAAACTATTAATACAATAATATTACTATTATACCAAACATAAACATAGTTATATTACAACATTAAATTAAACATAAACAAATATTAAGTTAAATATTCCATATTGATTAAATACACAACAAGTGAACAGACAACATACTTTTTTCTGTCGTGGACCAGCACCATCACTCAAATAAACTGTTGATTCACAGGTTCAATTGATATATACTATCCAACTTAATACCATGTTCTAAATAAATTCAAATAATATGTAAATCATTAAATTATATGATATATAACATATCTTAACCAAAAAAAAAGGAATTTTAATTTCATGCTGCAGTTTTGAAAACCTTTAAATTAGCATTTTTGTAGATTATTAAAGAACAAAAAAAATTCAAAACCATGAAACGAGTTCAGTATAATGTAATGATTGCATTGCAAGCTGTCACTTCTTTGACTTTCTTATATTCTATTTGCAAATTATTAACAGCCCATGTGTATATGTATCTTGTTCTCTTTTTTTTTTGTGTGTGCAATATGTATCTTGTATCTTGTTCTATTAATAAAAGTGTATCATTTTATATAAACATGTGTACATATATGGGACATAACAGAAACAAAAGCCATATCACTTTCTTTCTCCTTTTCCCCTTATCTATAAAACTTTTGAAACCCTAAACGCTGATCAGAAAGTTAAGAGTTTTGAAAAACGAAATGGCAATAAAAGATAGATCATTGGAAGAGACACCAACATGGGCTCTTGCTGCTGTTTGCTTCGTTATTCTTTTCATCTCTATCCTGATCGAATATTTCTTGCACTTTATTGGTCACGTACGTAAATTTTATCTCTGTTTCCAGCTTTCTATCACCAAATCTTCCTTTATGATTAACAAATATACGATTTATTACATCATCTCCCCTATTTTTCTTTACTAAAAAATCGAATTCTAGTCAGTATCTCCCATAGTCTTTATTTTTTTTTTTTTCTTTTCAATCTTTGAAGTGGTTTAAAAGGAAGAACAAGAAGGCTTTATATGAAGCTCTTGAAAAGGTTAAAGCAGGCAAGTTCTTACTCTATTAAGATTATATTATCATAAGTTTGGATTATGTATCTTGTATCACAAGATTAACAACCTGATCAATCTTTTTCTATTTAAATTTCCAACTAACTTTTGTGTGTGTGTGTTTTTGGTTTTGTGGTGAAAATAGAATTGATGCTACTGGGATTCATATCTCTTCTACTTGTTGTATTGCAATCACCAGTCTCTAAAATTTGCATTCCAGAAAGAATTGCTGCGACTTGGCATCCTTGTAGTAGCCAACAAGAGGTAGCTAAGTATGGTAAAGACTATATCGACGATGGTCGTGAGGTTCTTGAAGACTATGACTTCAACGAATTTTATAGTTCTCGTCGAAGTTTAGCCACCAAGGGTTATGACAAATGCGCAGAAAAGGTATTTTTATATTTTAGTTACTGATTACTTTTAACTTCTTAAATTTTTCCTGGTTTATTTTCCTTGTGAATTATTATTTTCAGGGGAAAGTAGCATTAGTATCTGAATATGGTATCCACCAATTGCATATATTCATCTTCGTGCTCGCTGTATTTCATATTCTTTACTGCGTTATAACCTATGCTTTGGGAAAAACCAAGGTGATTAATATATTCTATACATTTTTCACAAGTGCATATATATCTAATTATGTATATGTTTAACTTTGTGATGTAATATACAGATGAAGAAATGGAAATCATGGGAAAGAGAGACCAAAACAATTGAGTACCAATATGCCAATGGTATGCACAAACACATTTGCCATTCTCTCATCTCTAAAGTTTTAGTAATATATCATGAAAAGAAAAACAAAATAAGTATTTTCAGATTTTGAACAAAAAAAAAGAGTATTTTCAGATAAGTCGATGTTTGACCTTGGTAACGTTACATCACGATCACGTATCACTTGGATTTGTTTATTCATCCATATCTCTCACACTCGTATATTTTATTAAATTATACAATAATTCTGCTCATGATTGTTCTCGTTGGATAATTCTACTCATGATTGTATTTTTTTAAAAACAATTTAACGCAAGACCGTACCATCACTTTTTGTTAACTACATGAGTTCTGTACTCTTCTTATTTAATTCAATTAAATATTGTAGATCCAGAGAGGTTCAGATTTGCAAGAGATACATCGTTTGGACGTAGACATTTGAATATATGGAGCAAGTATTCCTTTACCCTCTGGACTGTAAGTTCTCATTTATATGTTCTTCTAAAATTTTACTTTATATTTTCCTATAATTTTGTTTTAAATAACAAAAATAATAATGGATAAATTGTGAGCATGCAGACATGTTTCTTCAGACAGTTCTTTGGATCAGTGACAAAAGTGGATTATCTTACACTAAGACATGGCTTTATAATGGTGAGTAATAGTTGTTATATTCAAAAAAAAAAAAGTAAACAACATTTTACTAGACTTGATCACAGAAAATATTACTATCTATTATTCAATTCTAGAATCGAATTTGAAGTTTTTTAAATTATTGAATGGGTGCAGGCGCATATGCCAGCAGGAAGTGAAGCTCGTTTCGATTTTCAAAAGTACATTCAAAGATCTCTGGAAGAAGATTTCAAGTCTGTTGTCGGTATAAGGTTAGTCCCTTTCTTTATTTAAATCAAAGTCATTGATATTTTCTTCCAATTATTAACTAATTTTCTACAAATATTATAAGTTTCTGATTAAATAAGTTATTATGTGTGAATGGAACTGCAGCCCAGTGATCTGGGGCATTGCTGTCTTATTCATATTGACTAATACACATGGTTGGTACTAATTCCTTATAATTTAATTTTAAGTAACTACACAATTTATATATCAAATTGGTATAAACTTATATTTCTTTTTAAATCATAATAGGATGGGAATCCTATCTTTGGCTACCTTTCCTCCCCTTGTTTGTAAGTTATTACAAACACTTTAATTCAAACTTTTCATTTGGTTTGGTTATGTAGCTGTGATTGTGAACATAAAATAGTATTACTGATACTAATAATTATGTGGTTTTGGTATTTTTAATGAAATGAAGGTGATATTAATAGTAGGAGCAAAACTTCAAGTGATAATATCGAAATTAGGGTTGAGGATTCAAGATAAAGGAGATGTTGTTAAAGGAGCTCCTGTGGTTGAACCTGGTGATGATCTCTTTTGGTTTGGTCGTCCTCGTTTCATTCTCTTCCTCATCCACTTGGTTCTTTTCACGGTATAACTAATATAGTTTATCATATGTTTTAAAGTTAATTTATATATGTATTTTGAGTAATGTTTTTTTTTCTAAAATAATATAGTTCCATATATTTTTTCTTACAGAATGCATTCCAACTTGCTTTCTTCGTTTGGAGCACTGTAAGTAACAATCCATCTCTTCTGGAAAAAAAAAATCATTTAAAAAGGGTGTTTTCAATAAATTATTGATGATTGGTTTTGGTATTAATTTTGCAGTACGAGTTCACACTCAAGAACTGCTTCCACCACAAAGCCGAAGATATTGCAATCAGGATAACCATGGGGTTGGTTAACTCCTCAACTAATTAATACATAAAACACTAATATTTATTAAGTATCCTTTTTGTATCTTAACACTAAACTCCTTGTTGTTACATACGACAGGGTATTGATACAAGTTGTATGCAGCTACATCACTCTACCTCTCTATGCTCTTGTGACTCAGGTATATAATCCAAATCACTAAACGTTGTGTTTGATACAATCAAAACTAATTATTTAGTGATGAGTCAACTAAACGGTTAGTTATGTTGTGTCCTCCTGGGTTCAAACTACATGCATAATATATCATGTCAACAACGTTTAGATATTTCTAACTCAATATCAAATGCAATACATTAGATTGATGCATGACATATATATAGTTCACTATTAGGTCGCAAGTTGTCTATGTAGGATTCTCTAAAATAAACCGTAACTGCAGATGGGAACTTCAATGAGGCCGACCATATTCAACGACAGTGTAGTCAATGCATTGAAAAAATGGCACAACACTGCCAAGAAACTGACCAAACATGGAAACTCAGGGTCCAACACACCTCTCTCTAGCCGCCCCACCACGCCAACACATGGCATGTCACCTAGGCATCATCTCCTCCACAAACATAACCGCAGCCTTGATAATCAAACCAGCTTTACTGCCTCTCCTTCTCCTAGATTCTCTGATTTTGGCGGCCAAGGCCATGGCCATCAGCCTTTCTTTGATCTCGAATCTCAAAATGTCTCTCCCCACCTTGAGATTGCAGAATCTGATAACAGCAACAGTCAGCATCCCCATGCTGATGTAGCTAGTGTTGTTAGAGAAGAGACAGAGATTACTGAGCATGTCAAGGTTGAGTTGTCAGAGTTTACTTTCAAGAAATAATATGAGTTCTATACTTGTTGATTATTCTATGTGAATGAACACATTTCGTTCGTTTTTCTTCTGTACTTTTGCTGTCAGACCAAAAAAATCCAAACGTTTTGTGATATCAAATAATTTTAAATGCCATCCCTCACATCAACTTTGCTTTTGTTATGTTCCAAAACATACAGTTGTGGACAAATGTTCTTGGAGCAGAGCAAAAAGTTCTTGATATTGCGAATAAGCTGCTTGTAATAGTAGCATACAGTCATATCGTTACAACTGTGACAGTAATTGTTTGATAGTATTGGACATGGAGCCAAATCTATACACTCAGATCTTGGAGACTTTCTATGGAATCTTTTGCCTGGGGGGCTTGACAACAATATACATTAGATGCTTCTGGTTCTGTTCAGGTACGAAGTGCGACAGGAGCAGACAGAGACAAGTAATTGACGTAACCTTCAGAGACTGAGATTACAAACCGATGGCAAGCAAGAGCAGAGGCGGTGAGAAACATAACAAAGGACGTCCAGCAGAATCTGAGCGTCAACACTCGGTCACTTTCTGCAGATTTCAGTATCTTTCTCAGTATCACTCTAACACGTTTGTCTCCAATCAAACTCTTGAAATCTTTTACTGTAATGTTGGTTCCTGAAGATGGTGGTGGGTCTGAAAGAGAGATGAATTTAAGGGAATTAACTCCGGAGATCCCAACCATCCACTGGTACAGTGTGTCTGCAACCATTATGCAAAGTTTCTGGCGGATGGCATGTGCCTCACTTGAAATAAATGTCCGGATTAGTGAAGTCCCATTCTGTTTATCAAAGCATAGAACCATAGCGTAAGACCATTTCTCTTAGAAATAAGGATATTGACTTAAACCACAGATGTAGAATCTAACCGCAGCCATTAAGAGTCTTCTAAGAACCACGCCGTCTTTGGATGCCAAGAGTCTCAAGACCAAACTTACAGTGTCAACATCTTTGTCCGTTTGATTGGAACTGCTATGAACATATGTTTCATCCCTTGATGATGCTACCAGTGGTGAACCTTTCCTGGAGTAGGCATCAAATAAGTTATTTTAGAGAGACCTCAAATACCAACAAACAATAGACAGAGCTAAATAATAAAGGATTTGCATATTAAGATCAACCAAAATCTAATCATTCTCAGTCAAAGCGAATTTAGATTGACTATTTCATAGTCACACAATTCTGAATTATGTTGATCTGGTGCTTTAGTAACTCAACTACGGTTCTCTGTTGCTGACCTCAAGATACTTAGAAAAAAAAACAAGAGGCACTAAAATTCTCATCTTACCCATATTACCTATCACACCTCTTTATGCAGCAGAAACCATAAGATAACTAGACATAATTCAAATGATTAGGGTCAAATGTCTTATTCACTATACCTTGCAGAGCTTTTACTCAGAAATAGAGCAACCTTTTCCCATCTGAACTCCTTCTTTCGGTTCAGAACTGCCTACAGACACGAACAGGAAAGTTTTGACATAATGCATAGTGAAAATCAACAAGCGTAAATTCCAGAAAGGACATGTAATTGATCCCAGATTTACTACTAATGATATAAAGTCAAGTTTTCCACTACTATTTAATTTTATGAGGGAGATAAACAATGTTTGTCTTATTTTGCTGTGAATCTAAAAAGTCACTTAAATGGCACAAGTTATGTATTACCGAATGAAGAATTTTCCTTGTTGCAGCTGAATTTTCAGTGAGGAGTTTTTGAACCACAAAAGGGTATGCAGCTTCAAATGTCTTGAAATTTGGATCTCCAGATGCAGCCAGTCCTGGAAATACATGAATGCAACTAAAAGCATGACACAACATGTAATGGAAACCAAGCATAGCTAGAAAGAGATGACTATACTATCATCCATTATCACCCATGATCATTTCCTGGATCACATTTATTGTTATCTCACTCTCAGTCGTAACAAAGAGGCATCAGGTTACGAAAATATTATTATCTAACACTACCATACATAAATTTGATCCCTGCAGATACATGTACCAGCTCAAAACGTGGATTGTCTCTTGCCATAATCAAAACATGCTTGAATGATATTTCATTTCTTCTACCCACGATAATCAAAACCATCAAACAAAAGAGAAACCACGGATTGGATTACAAGTACCTTCCAAGCAAGCAAGAGAACGCAGGACAAGTGTGAAGTATGGTGGCATGCGTAGCTGATACTTCAGGGCCACTTGGACTATTTTACTAAGCACCTATAAAAATTACAAGCATTGGGAAAAAAAATTTAGCTAATCAACTAGTACTCATTCAGAAGATTGGTTGCTACGAGCAAATATATTATTTTTGAAAAACATGTCTCACCTTAGTGAATTCGATATCAGGAATCCCATTTTTAAGTTCAACCTCTCCCAACGCCAATTCCAGATCCTGCATTATCATTTTTAAAACCATATTTAGATATGAGAATAGCAAGTTCTTCAATCTAACATATTCATTTTATAGAACAATACACCACAACATTTGAGTTACCAAATATTTACCAGCGTAAAGCGACGCGTATTGACGCCTGGCTTGATGATATCCATATCAGTCAACGCTTCAACAAGAGAGGACCAATCACCATTCACGATGTGCACAATTGATGCGAGCATGGCAAGCTGATGCTTCCTTTCCATCCGACAAACTAAACCAAAGTCCAGAAACCTTGCATAGAAACACGTTGTTATGAAATAAAAATCACCCTGTCACAGTCAGATTTTTTCTCAGTTAAGCTGATGAATGGTCAGGAGATACCCTATTTGTCTTGACGTCGTGTAACGCAAATTTCCAGGATGTGGATCTGCATGCAAGATACCTGTGTCAAGGAGTTGTACTAGAGTTGCCTCTACTCCTTTGTTCACCTATACAATAAAAATTAAATAGAAATATCAGAGCCATTCAGCATAGAATATTCCAATAAAATGCTACTAACAATTAACATAATCAAAACAAACTACTTTGAAATTTCAATTTGATTCAATCAACCGAAGGCAGCTGCAAGATTGATTCCACTTTTTTCACTGACAACATTGTAGTAGTGTCAAAGTAAACATAAACTAGAATATCAGGAGGTTGTTATGTCATTACTACAAAGCATATGTTAATCTACCAGATCAAGAAGACGTCTTCTCGCTTCCATTTTGTGTCTTTCATGACTCTGAGTGTCATTTTCAGAGTAACCAGTAGTTATTGATTGTAAATCTGTTGGGCTTTCACCAACCATCCACTCCATGGTCAAAACTCTTTTGCGCGTTAGGTGTTGATACACCTTTGGAACCCGTATATAGGAAAACCGTGAGTGTGCTTCCTTCAAGAAACAAAGTACTTTAGTCAAACAAATTACACAAGAAGCTTACTGTTAAGGAAAGAAGATAGATACTAGCAACTTAGAGGTAAAGAAAGCTACTTCTCTATCAAACGAAGCAGAAAACATTAATTTGGTTCTTAACGTTGTCTACAAAAAGAAGAACCTAGTGTCTGTCCAGTACCCGAAATTCAGAGGCATTAGCAGCCTCTAAAGTAAAGTCCAGTTCTCCTGCTAAACCCTTTCCAAGCTCATCAGCATATACACGAATGTCATTTTCTCTCTTTGCTATTTTTCGCAATACACCCAACTGCAATAACAAAAAAGGATATATCATATAACTAAGCATTATTCAAGCAGAATGATCTGGGAATACTTGGGAGATTTCACACAAACCCCAAGTCGCAGAATGTAAATGTCGCGTAGCACTGCATGTTTCAGATCAGGACGCTGAACTTTCACTGCAACATCTAAACCATCCAGAGTCCTTCCTCGGTAGACCTACAAATAGCATATCAAGTATTAGGCTTGCCTCCAACATGTTGATTCATATGCTGCTTACTTGTTGCAAGACAGAAACCAGAGTAAGTACCTGACCAAAGGATGCTGCTGCTACAGTTTCTTGAGAGAACTGGCTAAAGAATGATTCAACAGGTGCCCCTAATTCCTCTTCAATGGTTTTTGCAGCCTCCGGCCATGGAAAGGGAGGGATTCTGTCATGCAGTTCAGATAGTGCCTGCAGTTTCCAAATCATAATCAAGTTAATAACATATGAAAACAAACAAAGTCAGGCGGATACATCGCTAAGAACAACTCTACCAGCACAAACATAAACATAACTTTTATCTGACCTTGGCAGTTTCAGTCCCAATGAGATCTGGCCTCGTGGAAAGGGATTGACCAACTGGACAAGCAGAAAAAGAAGGAAGCATCATTCATAACAGAGCAAAGTGTCAACTGTATATGGTGGAGTGATAGATAGTTTGATACTTCAAAATAAGATGTGAATCGTCTAACCTTTGATGAAAGTGGGGCCTAAATGCAGCATGGTTTCTTTCAACACCAATCCAAATTTCTGTCCTGAAGCTTCCAAATTTTTTCCTTTGTCTGGTTCTGATGTCCGTAATCTGATGGCAGCAACCATGAACGCAGAAAATACCTATACATTAGCATTAAAATTAAGACCACATCCACACTTCTGTCTCTCAATGAAAGCAAGAATACTAAAATGAGCTGATTTACTGTTTCCCGCAAACATAAAACGATTCAAAACATAGATTAAACACATTCTTGAAACTAGTATCCAGTGAAGAATCTATGTAACTTGAGGTCATTTGTGTTTCAATGGAAGATTCAATAACGAAAACCTCATCGAATAGTATCTCTAAAGTGTATTTATCAAACTTCAAAATGATTCAGTGATTAGTTTCGAGAATTAAACCAAAACACTTGACAGATACCTCCAGAAGCCTAAAGGCAACGACATGCGGCCTGCAGTTAAAGTAATCTGCAACAGCCTGTGGATCATAAACTTCAGGAAGTGGTCTTGACCACATCTTAGAAAGGTAGTAAATGTAACCAGCATATGCCTCCAAGGCTTTGACATCAGCCATTAACAAATCCACCCCAGTGAGCCCTGCCAAACGGTTCGAACTGCATCAGCAAATACTTGCCACCAACAGAGAACAATGTATATATCTAGTCATTTATCAGACAAGCATTCTTGTTGATCAAGTAATCAGATTCCCCTGATACTCCGACCCTAAAGGCCCTCAACCTTCCACAGTCATCATCTCTTATAGGTCTAGGCATTTTATCCGAGATCCGGAAAAAAAAAAAAAAAANACGTCTTCTCGCTTCCATTTTGTGTCTTTCATGACTCTGAGTGTCATTTTCAGAGTAACCAGTAGTTATTGATTGTAAATCTGTTGGGCTTTCACCAACCATCCACTCCATGGTCAAAACTCTTTTGCGCGTTAGGTGTTGATACACCTTTGGAACCCGTATATAGGAAAACCGTGAGTGTGCTTCCTTCAAGAAACAAACTACTTTAGTCAAACAAATTACACAAGAAGCTTATACTGTTAAGGAAAGAAGATAGATACTAGCAACTTAGAGGTAAAGAAAGCTACTTCTCTATCAAAAGAAGCAGAAAACATTAATTTTGGTTCTTAACGTTGTCTACAAAAAGAAGAACCTAGTGTCTGTCCAGTACCCGAAATTCAGAGGCATTAGCAGCTTCTAAAGTAAAGTCCAGTTCTCCTGCTAAACCCTTTCCAAGTTCATCAGCATATACACGAATGTCATTTTCTCTCTTTGCTATTTTTCGCAATACACCCAACTGCAACAATAAAAGGATACATCATATAAACTATACACTATTCAAGCAGAATGATCTGAGAATACTTGGGAGATTTCACACAAACCCCAAGTCGCAGAATGTAAATGTCGCGTAGCACTGCATGTTTCAGATCAGGACGCTGAACTTTCACTGCAACATCTAAACCATCCAGGGTCCTTCCTCGGTAGACCTACATATAGCATATCAAGTATTAGGCTTGCCTCCTACATGTTTATTCATATGATGCTTACTTGTTGCAAGACGGAAACCAGAGTAAGTACCTGACCAAAGGATGCTGCTGCTACAGTTTCTTGAGAGAACTGGCTAAAGAATGATTCAACAGGTGCCCCTAATTCCTCTTCAATGGTTTTTGCAGCCTCCAGCCATGGAAAGGGAGGGATTCTGTCATGCAGTTCAGATAGTGCCTGCAGTTTCCAAATCATAATCAAGTTAATAACACATTAAAACCAACATAGTCAGACAGATACGTCGCTAAGAACAACTGGACCAGCACAAACTATAAACATAACTTCTATCTGACCTTGGCGGTTTCAGTCCCAATGAGATCTGGCCTCGTGGAAAGGGATTGACCAACTGGACCAGCAGAAAAAGAATGAAGCATCATTCATAACAGAGCAAAGTGTCAACTGTATATGCTGAGTGATAGATAGTTTGATACTTCAAAATAAGATGTGAATCGCCAAACCTTTGATGAAAGTGGGGCCCAAATGTAGCATGGTTTCCTTCAACACCATCCCAAATCTCTGCCCTGAAGCTTCCAATTTTTTGCCTTTGTCTGGTTCTGATGTCCGTAATCTGATGGCAGCAATCATGAACGCAGAAAATACCTATACATTAGCATTAAATTAAGACCACATCCACACTTCTGTCTCTCAATGAAAGCAAGAATACTAAAATGAGCTGATTAACTGTTTCCCCCAAACATAAAACGATTCAAAACATAGATTAAAACACGTTCTTGAAACTAGTATCCAGTGAAGAATCTATGTAACTTGAGGTCATTTGTGTTTCAATGGAAGATTCAATAACGAAAACCTCATCGGATAGTATCTCTAAAGTGTATTATCAAACTTCAAAATGATTCAATGATTAGTTTCGAGAATTAAACCAAAACACTTGACAGATACCTCCAGAAGCCTAAAGGCAACGACATGCGGCCTGCAATTAAAGTAATCTGCAACAGCTTGTGGATCATAAACTTCAGGAAGTGGTCTTGACCACATCTTAGAAAGGCAGTAAATGTAACCAGCATATGCTTCCAAGGCTTTGACATCAGCCATTAACAAATCCATCCCTGTGAGTCCTGCAAAACGGTTTAAACTGCATCAGCAAATACTTGCCACCAACAGAGAACAATGTATATATCTAGTCATTTATCAGACAAGCATTCTTGTTGATCAAGTAATCATATTCCCCTGATACTCCGGCCCTACAGGCCCTCAACCTTCCACAGTCATCATCTCTTATAGGTCTAGGCATTTTATCCGAGATCCGAAAAAAAAAAAAACGGGTTGCTATATTTCTATCATCTGAAATATTTGAAACCGAATAGATACCAGTATATATGAAATAAAAAAATTATACATAAAATATTAACTATATTTACATATAATATAACAAAATTATCTATAAATATAATTTATACATCTACTAAAATATCCAAAAGTATTAAAAAAAATAAACCGAATTATCCAAAATTACATTTCTATCCAAAAATCCAAAATACTCCGAATTATTCAACATTTTTACCCGAAATATCTAAACTGCAATATTTTATTCGAACTACCCATTGTATGAATTTCCCGAAAAACCGAAGCAGAGACTACCCAAACCGATCCAAACCAAAATTTCCTCGGTTCTTAAATGAATATAAACTCCATACCCAAAATAACCGAACCAAACCAAACGGAATACCCCAATGCCAGACCTAATTTCTTCTGCCATTGCAACTTGCTGCAAGACATCTAATTAAGAAGCTAATGTTCCTCTACATTAAGCTCAAACCTGAGTACGAAGGCTGAGGCAAAGATGGTTGCTCCAGAGGCGGAGAAGCTGAATCCTCAAGATGCCTGAGCCAAAACACTTCCTCCGCCGATTTAGTCACCTCAGGGACACGGAAAGCCTCGTTGGCCCATTTTATTCCGATACCGATTTTATTCTTCAGAAACTCAACGTCATTGCGTACAACACCGACCACGTGGCTTATACCGACGGCGACAGGTGGCAGTACCGGTCTTCTTTGTTTGAATCGCCTCGATTCGGAAACGGCGAAAGTTTGTGAGCGTCGGACTGGTGTGCGTATGGTTGAGCAAGACGGTGACGGCGGCGATACAGACGCCATGGTATTGATCGGAGAAAATAAGTTTAGGTTAGAGACATGGAGAGTGACAGCGAGAGCATTGTCGGAATTTGAGTTTTGTTTCGATTTTTGTATGTGGCGGAGAGGAGTGATCCACGTAGGCCTTGGAGGAGGAGATATCAGAGAGTCGAGATAAGGTTTGATTTTAATGGGCCGAAGCCCATGATAAAGTATAAATATATCGGATACGAGGTAGGGATGCTGTCGCGGGCTTTTTGGTAAGAAGATTAGATCGGGCTTTTTGGTAAGAAGATTAGATCAGGCTATGCTATACCGAACAATTTCTAACGGAAGTTAGAAAACAGTTATGTGTAAACCAGAGTCTATTGCCTTGAGAATTCCAAGGGCTCCATCCAAACACACAATAAAGGAAAGTGAAATTCTATCAAATAAGATTTTTTAAGTTTCTATCACAAAAATATCTTTCAAAAAACAATAATCAAAATATTTTTTTTTTCAAAATTTTACTTTTACCTTTTTCTATTTTTTAATATTTAAAACTTCACCCTAAAACTCTACCCCTTCACTCTAAACTTAAGCTTAGATTAGTTAACCATATAATTGTAAGTATATATTTACTTATTTAATGAAATATTTTAGTCATTTTTCTTCTTAAATACTATTTTTATGAAAATAAACTAAAATTGGTTATTTTAGAGAATTTCCCTACAGAAAATGTGCCAATAATAATCAATTTCTTATATAATATTTGATAAGTATTACAATATTTTAGCTATGAAATATATCATCAGAATGCTTCTCAAAATTTCTATAAAAAATATGTTAATCCATTTAAACATATATTATATTTCTCGTTAAACTAATCATAAAATTAATTAATAGTGTATTTACATTATTTTCTTAAATAAAATCTATGTAATTACCTAATATGAATGATTAATATATATATATGATAATTAATGATTTTGATTATAAAGATTTGATAACAATTTGTGTATCTTCCATCATTTTTGTTTAAATTTTATATTAATAAAATAAATTAAATAATCACATTAATCTTATGATAAAAAATTAATTTTTTATATATTTTATATTTTGAATTTTGAAAAACAACTATAAATTACTAAAACTGTTAAAATTTCTAGTAAATTTTTTTATAATCAATGGTTTAAAAGATTTATTGTAACAAGATACAAATGATCGTAAAACCATATGACTAAAAAGTCTTATTTAATAGATATTCAAAATAAGACATATATATATATATATATATTAAATTATATACCATATAAAAATACATAAGTATTTTAATTTCAAAGTTTGCTTTGAACAAGAATTGAGAATTTAATATTTTAATTTCAAAATTTGCAATGAATTTTCAAAAACGATTATAAATTATCAAACTATTAAAAGTCTCACATTGAAAATTTTGTTATTAGTGATTTGAAAAATATGTTATAAAAATACAAATAATTATAAAATTATATGATTAGCAATTTTTACTTAGGTTTGTCAATTATCAATATATATATATGTCTTATTTTTATGGAACCTATTGATAATAGTCTCTCATTTTTGTCAAATAGATAGTAGGCTATATATTTTATGTAAGTTAAATATGATATACTAGTTACTAATGCAGAAATTTTATATGATAGTATGCTAACATTTCTGTTTTAATTATTCTTTTAAAAAAGCAACTAGAAATTAAAGGCCCACGGTTGATCTGGTCTGCATTTTGCATGAAACAATGACTTCTACAGACTGCAATGTGCAGTGTATTTAGCCTACAAAACCTACAACTCGCCCGTGACGACCGGACACAAACCCACCAAATTGTACAACTAACTGCTAATTATTTCTGATAATATGGGGTTTTATTTGCGTATTAGTTGTATAGGTACACATTAAAGAATGTGTAAGAACAACCTGTAGTTCAATGAAAAAAATAAAAAAAATTACACAAGTGGGATATATGTATTCTATTTTATGTTTGGTGAATGTATCAAGTATGTAAATGAGTTGGAGTAAAAGACAGAGAAGACAGAATCTACTTGGCCCACTTAACACAAGCCGATGTTCTCTCCGTTCCAAACACTGTGTTCTCTCTTCAAAATTGCCTTAAATCTGGTGTGATTCTGTGCGATCTACTTCTATTATTATGCCAACACATGCTATTACTTAGTTATTCGTTGGAGTTTAATATGATTAAGCTCATAATCGGAGACTTGACTTTTTCACTATTAATTTATTAAAAATTCTAATTTGACCGTGCCATGTAAAAAGATTCGGAAATATAGTTTAAACTCGCTCTCTTTTAGATTCAGTCACAATCCAAAACTCTTTTACTTCCATTTGACCGTTTGAAATGATATCATCCTTTAAATCCATTAGAAATCCAGCGATCAAAGGATTTGATGGCTGTACTCACCTAAAGATTAATTGAATTTCAGTCCCGACTTTCCATTATTATAACAAAAACAGTTGCAAGATTAACATGGCCCCTGATAACACACTTCAATGGAATACTCCAAATTTTATTTTATTTAAAAACACTTGCAAGATTGGTGAGTCTCGCATATATAAGGGTATTATTATCTCCGGTCTCTTAACCGGAATTCTTAATTCATGATTTTACATTTTTTTGTTTTAAAAAAAAAAAAAAAATTCGCTATGAGACGTCTCTTATATCTTTTATTTAAGAAAAACTAAGAACCGTTTCTTATCCGAAGCTAAGAACTTCGGTTAAGAGAACGATGGTCTAAATTACGTGGAACAAAAGCATTAAATGTTGCAACTGTTTTTTTGTTATAATAAGGGGATAACCGGGTTGTAATTCGATGACTCTGTATAATGTAAACTTTAAAGCCATAACCAACAGATATATATATATATATATATATATATATATATATATATATATATATAAGATATTGTTATATACAAAACTGAATCAAACATACTCAGTCGTCATATCTAATTACATAATTGAAACTAGTGCTAGCCGTTATACATTTGCTGTTGAGATTTTTTTTTGACCAAACATTTGTTGTTGTCAATGACTAAGAAACAGAGAGTAGAAATGAAAGCTGACCTAGCTCTAGTTTACTGAGAAGCCTTGCAACCCAAGCAACCGTGTATTTACTTCGGAAAGAGAGGAATTCAAGGTTCCATAATCTCTTCACACTGGCTCCAGCTCAGATCTTTTCCCGAATCGACCGTGTCATCGGGACACAGTTCTTGCGTATGGTTTTTACTTTTCTTTGCCATAAGAGTTTGGCTATAAAGCTAAATGTAGCTGAAACTTAATTTTTGTAATATATTCAAAATTTATACAAACAAAAAGAAACCGATCTGGATGTTGAAAAAAGAAATACTCCTCTCTGTTTCATAATATAGTTAGTTTTACTTACAACCACAAAGATTTAAAAGTTATTATTTAATATATATTAGATATAACTTAACTAATCATAAATAAATAAATTTATTTAATTTGACTGGCCATACTATATTTAATAAATATAAATATTATCTAAAAATATAAAAATTAGTTACATTTTAAAATAAAATTTTTTTCTAAAATTACTTACAATATGAAACAGAGGAACTACAATAATGTTGTAAGGATATTTTAATAGATATTAAGAATAATTTAATAGATATTAAAGATATTTTAATAGATATTATTGGATTTTATACAACAATTTTTTTGGTGATGATTCAAATTATATCCAAAAAAAGAAATGATATATGGATGTAGAAGAAATGGAAAAAATAATGCTGTAAGGTTATTTTAATAGATATTATTGGGTTTCATACAATAAACGGCACTGTTTAAGCTAATATCACGTGGGGAAGGGCATGTGCATCTTATGATTAAATGCAAAGTCAAATCCTTTTGACAGTATTCGAGTTTGCACGACACCACTTTTTCTATATCTAGTGGCGCCTTGCCGTTAAAATTTTGAAGACTTTAGACAAAATCGATTTATATACTAATAAATTGACGTAATATTTTGTGTCTATGTGTGTTTTTTTTTTGTGAAAATTAGTATGCCACATGCATTTCTTACGTACTATTTGGTGTCATAATTCATTCCAAAAATTATTCAAATTGTAAACAATACTTCAGAGTCAAATTACTTAGTAAATGAAAAAAATCCCATACTATTAGCAAATTATTGTATAAATTAATTGTTGTAGTTCTCTTAGTATTAGAGCATCCACAATGGTGTTACTCCCATTGTGGAGTCCTTAGCAACAGTAATTATTTTTATTTTTTTAGTTTTTTCTAAAAAAAAAAAAAAATTAAAAACGGAACCAATCACGGGTCGCCACGTGTCGTGGGACCCGTAAATAGTGTAAGGATTGAATCCTTAACTAAGAGTTTTAAGACCATGATTAACCCCGGGTTCTTAAGTGGGGTTCTTAGCGTAATTTAAGAACCGGTTCTTAAATTACGCTAAGAACCCAACTTAAGAACCCGGGGTTAATCATGGTCTAAGAACTCAATCCTTAACAAAAAGTGAGCCCCACCAAATATATTAATATTATTTTGCTAAAGATTTGTCTCTAAGAACCTCCATTGGAGGTGGTCTTACTCCTGAAAAAAGATTCTTTTTTACTGCGTACGTACCTTTTGTAAACATGCATATGGGTATATTTTATACATAGTAGTCCACTAGTCCTATTTCTTGTGTGGTCAAACTACACAATAGCTCATTTTAGATACTTAACGTAAATTTCAACAATTTTAAATGGTTTATATATATAAACTTTATATTAGTGTTACTGTCTTATCGTAATTCAAAATTAAATTTCACATACGTGTGACCTTAAGAATTTGTTATTATTAATTTATTATTCATTGCGGTTCTGTATAAGAATTACAGTAATTATCCGTACAATTTTCATTTATTTATTCTGTTTAAAAAAAACTTAAATGATATTTTTCTGGTATGTTCCATCTCCCTGACCAGTTTGTAACATGAATGTCTCTCTCCAATGAACCTTCGCGCAGACATAAACAGCTCACTTCCGTTATTATTTGTTTATTATTTTAAAACATTAAAAATACAACAAAACAAGAACTGCATTCATTAACATGTTCTCTCAGATCGATTCTTTCCTCAATCTTCATCAATTCAAACCTCGAAAATGCAGATCATCATCTTCTTCTTCTTCTTCCTCTTCACCTCCACTTCACTTCTCATCACCGTCCATGGCTACGGCTCAACGGGAACCATCGCCGCAGCTTTCGGCGAAAAAGGTTTCTTCTGCGCCATTGACGCAAGCGGGAAGCAAGAAGTCATCTGCTGGGACAGAGGCAACACAAACCACTCTCCCGGAGAAATCTCCGGTTACTCTCCACCGATGTCTTCTCTCTCCGGCGGTGAAGGTTTCCTCTGCGCCATCACTTCCAACACTTCTCGTGCCTTCTGCTGGAACCTTCAAGATCCTTCTCAAAACCTCGTCCCAAAAGCTTTTCAGTACAACTCTTACTCGAGTATAGCTTCTGGTAATAACCATGTCTGTGCTATAAGTGGGTTGTACTATTCAGGTCCTGACTACGGTCCTGTTCATTGCTGGGAGTATACTGACACGACAAACTTCGAATCTGGTGTTCTTTGGAACTCGTCTTTTCATAATCCTTACATAGATACTCTCATGTTTCGTAAGATTGTGTCGGGAGATGGGTTTACTTGTGGTGTTACTAAAGATGGTGAATTGGTTTGTTGGGGACCGAAGTCAAACGGTTTAGGTCTCTCCGACAAGGGAGAAGGGTTCGAGGTTTTAGCTTCTGGGAGGAACTCTATTTGTGGTGTCTCTAAAGAGTCAGGTCAGCTTCAATGCTTTGGAGATGAAACAGAGTTTGGTGAAGTACCAAACCGGGACCGGTTTATTTCTCTTTCAGCTGGTGCTAATCATTATTGTGGTATCAGAGAGGATGATCATGGGGTTGCGTGTTGGGGAAGAAACGTGAATTCCTCGTCTTCAGCTCCTAATACTTCAGGTTTTGTGGCGATTTCGTCTTCAGATTCAACTACTTGTGGTGTTAGAGAGCTTGATCTGGTTCTTGATTGCTGGAGAGTTCATGATTCTACTAAACCGGATTATAGTCCTCCTTTGGAGCTGTGCAGCCCTGGGGTATGTTCACCTCGTGGTAACTGTGGTGATGGATGGTTTGCTTTCAACGCAAGTATCTTAAAAGAGTCTGAGCTCACGAGCTTGTGCTCGTTTCATGACCTCAACATATGCTTACGTTGCGGGGTTGATTGTTTGGAGGGCTACTTCCCTTCGAGCAATTGTAATCCAAACGCGGACAGAGTCTGCACTCCTTGTTCGTTATGTCAGAACAGTTCTTGCTACGGTGTCTGTAAGATTCCTGGTGAGAAATCGCGAAAGCACGAGCAGAGAGAGGTGCGGAGACTTGTGATCATCATTGGATGCTCTGTTTTAGGGTTCTTGGTTATGTTGGTCGGTTTATCTTTCATTCCGAGGATGACTAAAGGTAGTAAAAGAGATGATGAAGAGAGAAGTAAGATGACTTGTTGCTTCTGTTTCGACAAGAACTCGGTTGAAGCTGATCCTGATCCTGTTCCTCAGTCTGGTCTTCTCCCGAGCGCTGTCTCTTTAGGGGAGACCAAGATCTTCCGTCTGTCTGAGCTGAAGGACGCTACTCACGGGTTTAAAGAGTTTAACGAGCTAGGAAGAGGTAGCTTCGGGTTTGTCTACAAAGCTGTCTTGTCTGATGGGGTCCAAGTCGCGGTCAAAAGAGCCAATGCTGCAACCATCATTCATTCCAACAACCGAGGCTTCGAGTCAGAGTTAGAGATTCTTTGCAAGATCAGACATAACAACATTGTAAATCTTTTAGGATACTGCGCGGAGATGGGTGAACGGCTTTTGGTTTATGAGTACATGCCTCACGGTACGCTCCATGATCATCTCCATGGAGATCTTTCTCAACTGGATTGGAGCATGAGGTTGAAGATTATGTTGCAAGCTGCAAGAGGACTTGACTACTTACACAACGAAGTTGATCCTCCGGTGATTCATAGAGATGTCAAAACGTCTAACATCTTGTTGGACGGTGAAATGTGTGCAAGAATTGCGGATTTTGGATTGGTTAGCTCCAGTGAAAGAGACTCAAGCAAGAGTGATAGAGAAGGTGATGTGTATGACTTTGGTATTGTTCTTCTTGAGATGCTAAGCGGGCGAAAAGCTAACGATAGAGACTCTGATCCTCCCGGGGTAGCGGAATGGGCTGTTCCTTTGATCAGGAAAGGTAAAGCTGCCGCGATTATCGATAGGAACATTGCCTTGCCTAGAAATGTTGAGCCATTGCTTAAGTTGGCTGAGTTAGCTGAGCTTGCTGTGAGGGAGAATCCGAATGAGAGGCCAAGTATGAGGAATCTATTGAGCTTTCTTGATCTCATTGTCAAGACTGGACTCACCTTTTAATTTTCAGAAGCCTTACAAAATGTGAATTATATTTTCAGCCTTGTTTTCTTATGCTTTGTTACAAAATTGTACAATCATTGATTAATTAAAGTAATAAACTGACAGATTTGTTTGTCAAATTGTATCAGAAAGTGATCTTAGTAGTATAAACATTAGATATAAACATAGTTTGAGCTATGGAGCTATAAATGTAATTAATCAGTTGCTGGCTATGGTCTATGCTTGCAGGTTTTCTCCCTTCTTGTTTTGGATTCTCATTAGCTCTATCTTTTGCCTTTCTCGGTCTATGAGATTGGTTTTACCGGTTTAGATCACATTCGTTCCTTGTCTGTATAAAACAGATTCAGTCCAGATCTAATCTGTTTGGAAAATCTTTATCTAAGCATTTAAGAAAGAGTATGTGAAACTTATTAAAATTCTGTTTTCTGAAGAATGAAACTAGATCATATAAGATTTGAAAGGTAAACTTCATATCACAACCAAGTGTTTGTAGTGTCGTAATATATCATATTTTTAATGAGTTTTGACTATGATATAAGCAGGACTGGCTCATAAGGAGGACAAGCGGTGCGACCGCCCCGAGCCCAAGTTCGTGTCTCTTCCATATATTAGAAGTTAAGGAGTCCAATTTTTTTTACAAATACTATATATATTTTTACATAAAAAAAATAATAAAATTGAAAAGGATCCAAAAATATTTTATATGTATAATAGTTCTATTTACATCACAAAATATAGAAAATATTACTGATTTATTTTTAAAACATTAAATAAATATAAATTTTAAAAAGTAAAAAAAAATTGCCCTAAGACCCTTAATTGGGTTAAACTGGCCCTGGATATAAGTACGGGTTTAGAATTGTTATAGGTTTGAATCTACTTAGAGTTTTTACAGGTTTATGTATAATTGTGACTTTTTTTTTGTAACACAATGTATAATTGTGACTATTTTGGAAATTTGAGAACAATTTAAAGCATTAAGAGAATTGGAGTTCTAAACCAGAAGTTGGAGTCGTAATTCTTACTTGATGTTGATAGACATCTGGAGATTAATGAAGTTTCAAGGAATTACAAGTTGTTCATATATTTCCAATATTTACAAAAGAATCTCAAATATGTTTTAGACTATATTATATTTTTTTAATCTACTGTTTAGACCATGTTTTACTTTAAATTTATTTTAGATTTGGAGAGAAAATCAGAACTCGTTTAGAGATTGATTGAACTCTTGTTTTGATTTATTTACGATATGTATTCAAACCATAATTTGTGTTTCTACTATTATGTCTAAGTATATGGTTTGTTAATTTAAAGTCTTTTAGGGTTTATTATGAATTGCTAAATGAATTGAATTGTTAAAGTACTTTTATAGTTCTTTGTCAGGATTAAATTTAATACTATATTTGGATTGACAACCTAAAATTTAGATCATAAGAAAATTGAAGTGAAATTGAAGCAGGCCATGCTGCTCGCCAACGAGCCCGCTCTAACAAGCTCTTCTATATCACTCTAGGTAAAACATTCATAGGTAATTGAAAAACTCTCTAAACTTTTGACCAGGATAACAGACTCCTAAACGTATTTATATTGAATCGAAGCATATCCAGAACTATCAACCCAAATTTTCGTTGAAGATGGTCCGGAAATTCTTTGGACTCGGACCCGACCACACTAGCCCAACTGACATCTTTACATATCATATGATTTAAATATACAATGAGTTAATAATAACCACACTAAGAGGCAGCATCTGTCTCATATGTAAAAGAACACATATCACATCACACAGATCGATGATGGTCGTCTAGTTATAAGTATTCGAATTAACTTTTGTTAAAATGCTGAGCGTGGCCCTCGGTTGTTGAAATTTTTGCTGACCCACTTTGACTGATATTAGAAAATAGATTGATCATTCACTAATGCCCAATCACGAGGTCTATAGGGGGACTAGTGTGGTCCATCACATTTTCTTCAGTGATTATTACAAATACATGTTGATCATTAAAAAAGCTTATTCGCAAAGCAAAAGCAAACTTTATGTATTTCTATACTATTTTCCTTTTATTATTACCCTGTCGCATATATGTTATATAAAAATGTAAAGTTAATAGATGTTCAGTGAAGTGGTATACTACAAGTCTACATAACACGAATATTTTGACTAACTTGGGAAATCAAATAATTGAAGCTAGAAAGAGTATAATTGGTATAACTTTGTGTTATAGTTAAAACATTTTCTCTGCACTTCTATGAACAAATAACGCATGTTTATATATATATATATTACATTGCTATATTAAGAAAATCCTTGTAAGTTAATAATACCAAAAAATTAAGGTTACACATTGGTATCTGTGTTTGTTTCAAATAGTTTCATGTGTGGTTCAATGGAATAATTGCAGGCACGTTGAAGCATTTCCTAGAGTTTCACCTAATGTTTAATAGTTACATTTCAAAATGCAATATATTTTTTTCCAGATATAATATCATGCAAATTTAGTTAGCCAGAGAAATAATTAATAGTCGTTTGGATATAGATCAAGACAAAAAACATGAGTTAAATAAGCCCCCTTAATGTTTGTATCATTCATTGAAGTTCTTATATATTCTTGTAAAGTGCTTATGCAATAAGATCTTTAAAAGATCAAACTACTTGTAACGAGTACTAATTTTCCCAAATACAATTAACGACAGGTATGTGATGAATTGCCAATATATTTACATTATATATGGTGTACATATATATATTAACGACTAGACCTTGGTATTGTGTATACATGTGACGAATTTTATCCTTCTACGTTCAGCACTTCAGGAAAAAAAAACTATATTAAAGGACTATTTAACTTTGTTTCAATAGGTTTACTAGCTTGAATGATTCGTTTTATTACTGTTCTTACATAAATATATACAATTTCAGTTGATTTAAGGAATTTAGCCTAATCATAGTAAATATACACAAAATAGAAACTACCTTAATCAAATTTTTGTTAAAAATGTGTGATGCAACTCTGTGCATGTGTAGACAATTGTTAGATTAAAACTACAATTCAATAAATACAACAATTAAGTTATAAGGGTAGGTCACAAGTTACTATACATACAAATATATTTATATAATCGATATGATTGAAACGATAAAAGAATATGAACCGTAAGGGGATGTAATAATTAGCTATGAATATAATTAACAAAAAAATTAAAAACAAAGGAGCTATACATTGATGTTATCACAGAAGAAATCCTCGTAAAAAGTGCTGTGAAATGACAAACATCTGTACTGGAAAAATACGAATCGAAAGACTTCACCAAAATATCTGTCAGTGGAATATTTGGAGACCACAAGAAGAAGCATATGTGGTAGCTAGACGGTATAGTGAGGTACCTTCTAAGCTTCTTCACATGATTGGATGGAGCAATTAACATAGATTCCTTCAGAACAAACTCAACACAATTTAATTAGTACCATAAGATAATTAGAAAATATTTATATGATGAGAATATGCTTGGCTCCTCATACGCCATCCACAGAGGTCGCCGATGGTCGATGAACTTAGTGTATGGCATACAGGGAGCCAGGCATATATATACATATATAATACATCAACATATATGCATATTGTCATGATGAATATACATGTTTTTATGTATTGAAACTAATTGCCTCAAACGGTTGTCTAATTCTATTTTTAAGTGAAGCTATCTAGCTAGATCTCCATCTGGACATGCATAAACAGATATAAACAACAAATATGGATGAATATAGAAACAATCTAAAACATGTATTGTGATTTGCATGTAAGAAAATGAAATTGAAGAGATCTTTTGTTTTCTCTCTCTCCTCAGGAGGAATTGAGGTTACTGTTCTTGAAACCCTAAATGACGACTTCTTGAAAATACAAAAGGGAAGATGAGAATCAAGAAACAAAATATGAGGGTCGAGATTGAGGATCCAGAGAGAGAAGAAAGGGAGATACTGAAGGTGATTGAGAGAGGAGGAGAAATGGTTTAAATATACAATTAAGGGTGAGATGAGAGAGATTCAGATGTATATATGTATTATGTAGACAAGAGGCAAGCATATTAAAGGAGAGATGTTTGGGTCAAAAAGATAAAAAATAACACATGAAAATGAAAAAAGAAAGACCCACAAGAAACCCTAAGGAAAGGGCAAGAAAGAAGGGATGAAGGCAAAATGCTAAAGTTAGGGCATAAATAAATATTTTTGGTTAATTTGTTTAGTCTTTTCAGAGTGAAACAAGGATTGCTTGTGGGTCTGCTAGCTTTTGCGTCTCATCCTCTCACCACCTCACTAAATATAGACATCCATGATGACATCCATACACATCAACATCCAGATCACACATGCATGTGCACGAGAGATGGCATGATGGTGGTGGGTAGATTAAGTGAGAAGGACGTAAATTTCACAGGACATAATTAAAGGGAGAGGAGAGATAAAAGTATTTAGAACCCTAAAAGAGGAGAGAGTATGTTTGAAATCTCCTTTTCTGAGTCGGGTGGTTTTAAAAAGCTAAAGGTTGCTTTTCTCTTCTCTGAAGCTCATTTTGTCTGCAAGTGCTTGGATACACATGGATTCCTCTATCGCTTCCACCTTTTTCCACATTCCAATTTTTATTATTATCATTTCAATTCAGAATATATATATATATATTCATTTTGTTATCTTCTTTCATATATATTGGTTATATTCACATATATTTCTTTACAAATAAATTAAAGGGCTATTATCAACCGGGAAATATAGTACACCTCTCATATCTATTGTCCACTGTAGTAATGCAACAACAAACCATGAAAAGAAAGGGCACGACCCATATAAGCTTGCAACTAATTAGTAAGTGTTATAATATAGTAACTACTATATAGTGAGAGGACATTGCCTTTAAGAAAGTATATAGAGAAGTGAAGTAATTGTTTAAGCTTTATACTAAGATTCCCTCTTTGACTCTTCTGTTTAGCCTAAGGAACAATCCATAGTGTTTACTACCTAATCCTTGCTGTACTTTTGTCTACCCACCAATTATCGCATGGCTTTATAAATATATGCATGCGCAAACATTCTTACTATATAATATATGTTGTGTGTTCTAAAATGTAAAATAAAATATGTTGCATATTTGTTAAGTGTTTGAGTGTTTCTGTGTGCGAACTGAGTTGTACGTAGATTTATTCGCTCACATGTATCTATGAAATAAATAATGGTAAGTTCGTGGACCATCTGCGGTGTATTTTGTGAACCTATTTTCTCAGATATTTTTTGCTAAAGGGTTATTAGAACTTATTTAGAACATGAATTTATGTAGAATTTGATGTTTCTAATAGTTAAGAAGATTTTACAAATTAACTAAATTTAACAAATTTTATCAAATATTTTTACATAACTTTTCATTATTTGTGTATAAAATTCTATTGATTATTATTAATTTTTAAAGTAAGAAACTAATGATGATAGGAAAAATGGCAATAGAATCATTTCAATCATTAAAAAGGCAAAATGTCATTATATCCTTAATATATATATATAATATAAAAATATATTATTTTTTTATAATTTTGAAATATATATTTTTTAAATTTGAACTTTTTATATAATCTTTTTTGATTTTTTCAATTTTTATTTATTTTAAATTTTTTGAAGTAAAATTTATTTTAAATTTTTTTACTTTTATTCAATTTTTAATATCTATTTTCCATTTTTAAGTTGTGATTTGTATTATGTTAAAGTTATGATTTATATTATTTTATTCTTCAAATTTGTGTGTTTTTATATGTGGGTGTATTTTATTTCATAGATTTCAAAAATCTTATGGGTATAGATGATATTCTCAAAGTTGAGTCTTATGAGTAAAAATAAAGAAAATTTACATTCAATAACAATAAATTTTAATAAAATCTTAAAATCAAATGAAAACTAAACTTTTGAAAAATAATAAAAATTTTGAGTGAAATTTAAAAATCATCATCCCAATAACAATGGATTATACTTAAATTTTTAAAAATCATAAATCTTAAAATTTAACAATTCTTATAGAATTCTTGTACCAATAACCCCCTTAAGTTACATTCCAACAAAAAAAAAAAAGGTTGCATTCATGTTAAGTCAGGTACCAGTGTGTATCCATCATTATAATATCTTGGGAATTATATTAGATATTCATACGGTGCAATTAGATTTTTCACAAACACAAGAGTCTGAAAAGTGTAAGGAGGGTCGTGAAATCAATGTGTCCATCGCCTCCAATGTTAAATACTAGACGTGAACTCACGACCATCTCACTGCTGTATTTGATTAATGCCAATCAATCTGAGGTGAGTTCTTTAAAAATGTAAAATGGCTTAGGTGTAAAAGCATAGCAACAAAGTAACAAATTCATATTAGATATTAGCCATGAATGGATATCACACCAGATTTTTTTTTTTTAACTAAAAATCATGAGATATTATTACTTTATGAAGATTAGAGCATCCAAATGTGTTTTTCCAAGTGTTCTTACACTAAAAGATAGAAATAAATACAAGTGAAGAGAAAAGAAGAAAATGCTCTTGCAAGAAAACACTTTATACAAAGCTAAGAGTTTTACTTAACATGTGTCACTATATTATTGATTTAGTTTTCTAGAATTTTAAGTTTAATTACAATTTTAACTTATATGTTTATTTTATCTATAAGAGCTTCTAAAATCAGCTCTTACAATTGATGATGCTCTTATAACAGTGAAATTCTAATATATAAAAAAACTCTCTTCATTTTTCTCTCCTTTAATCTTTTCTAGTTCTCTATGTATTTTCGCGTCGTACTTCCGGGACAGTGATCTCTCAGTCGTCGCCGGTAGGGTCCTCTCCCCTTCCTTTTTCTCTTTTGCCTCTATCATTTCTTTTGATTCCTATCTGACTTATCAAAACCCTAAAAGGATTTTCGATCTTCGTTCTCTGAGCTGAGGCCACGACAAGAAAATAAGTATTTGGAGGTGGTAAAGGTCAGCTTTTAGGATGGTTTCTAGAGGATCAAAGATTTTCATATATTATCTTCTCGATATTTCTTTCGGTCGAAGATGGGTAGCACATGGGTCTTCCATCGATCTCTCTTAGCTCAGATTTGTTGCTTATAGGTCTTTGTTGGTGTGGAGTGGAGGTGATAGGTCTTTCTCCTCTGTCTTAGTGTTTGGCAAGGAGTATCCTTCTTCGTCACTCAAGTTGAACTTCAGTGGATGGTTCATCAAGGCGTGCATCGTTTTCGATCTATTTGGCGGCGGTATCTTTTGGCGGCACGTGTAAGGTTTTTGATTCGGCAGTGTGTGGAGTTGTATGTGCTTTGGTGTCGCTTTTTTAGTCTTCCTGCTCCAATCTTTCTTCGGTTCAATTTGCGGCGGTGTCGGGTGGTCAGCCTTTTCCAGAATTTGTAAACTCTTCCCAAAGGGTTATGATCCTAATTCTTATGGTCTGAAGTCTACGTTTTTGTCATTGTGGTCTTTTCTATCTTCTTACAAAATCACCTCTTGCTCTAAGAGGTGGAATGTGTGGGTGTTCTGCCGTGAGTCATTTGTCAGCGTGCTTTGAATGCATTATATGATAGCGCATTTTGATCTCTTCCATCCTAGTTTTGAAACTGTTTGTTGATGCCTTCAATATGAAGCTCCATTTTTTTGGTTGTATGTACTTTTTAGCCACCAGTTTAGTGCAACTCCCTTCTCAATCCAGTTTCTTGCAATATGGAAAGCGCGTCTTGGTGTTCAGTCATTCGATGTCCATGTATGGATCTCTCAGACTTTTGCTCTCCAAATGAGCTTCAATGATTGGAGCAGACAACAACATAGGATAAATGCATAGGAGGCTCTGCTCATTACTTAAATTAATTACGGTTGAATAGTGAAGTTGAGGTCTAGTCTGGAGTTGCTCCAAACAACTTAACTGTGTCGCATTTCCGATATTTTGCTAGAAGATCAATGATTGTATCGTTTTTTATTTTGATCTTGTTGTATTTGTTTCAAAAATCCAATTTAAGATGTTTTTAATAATAAATATTTATTTTTTAAAAGTTTTAATTTAATATAAATCCCTTTTTGAAAAAGGCTTAAAAAAAATCCCATCATACAGAATAGGAAGGCGATCAACATTGAAACCATGGCTCCGATTGGTAATCATCGCGGAATTGCGGAATCGCGGAAATAATAGTTAAGCTGCGGAAATAATAGTTAAGCTGCGGAAAAAATTAATTAAGTCGCGGAAAAATTTAAAATTTGCGGAATGGTGGAATACATATTAAATTGATTAAATAGTAATAATTAAACTAATTATTATAAAACATAAAAACAGCTAAAATTTATTAAAAACATTTTAGTTCTTATTATAATTATGTAGCTTATCTTTTAATACTTTTAACAATAAATTGACATTTTATAATATACAAATTATAATAGAACTTTATTTACAAGATAACTATTTATTATTAAAACAATATTGCTATGTATTTTAAAATTTTAAGATAGTATTAGTATATAATTTAATAATATGAAAGTATTAGTTTTGTAAAATTTTCCACCATAATCTACTAAAACTCACTTTTCCACTTAATAAAATTTCTCTTTATATTTTTGTCAGCAAAAACGCAAACCTGCGTTTTTGCGTTTTTTCTCCATTCCGCAACATTTTGTTGATTGGCAAAATACTTACGGAATCGCGTTTCACACGCCATTCCGCCATTCCGCATAGCTACCAATCAAAGCCCATATGTCCATATTTACAATTTGACAGTAGTATAGAGATTATGCTAGAAGATGATTATATGTTGGAGAAAACATAAGTTTTAAACTTCTTTAATTAATTTGTTTATACCAGCATATAATCTGTATTGAGTAGTACAAGCCTAGGAGATGGTGAGTCTAATGGTCAAATCACTTGAATAGAATATAAGTTATTCATCTCCAGATTAAAAGCAAAAGTATATGCAATGGTTAAAATTCGGTTTTACGACCCTACTAGCTCAGGCTATATTGTTTAATTTGACCCATTTGACCTGTTTGGCCTACAGGCCATGTACGCATGGCCATTGTTTGGGTCGGCATGACTATTTAAATATTCATTAGTGTTTTAACTTAATGTACCCTTCTTTTTAGTTTTTTTTTACACCATTATACCATCTCCAATCATTTTCTTCATTTTTCTATCAAAAAGAAAAAAAAAGTAAATTCAACATAAGTTTGTGATTTATTCCAATAGTTTCTTTCATTTTCTTTCTCAATTCTTAATATATTCATTTTAATATTGTATTTATTACATATAACAGCATTTATTTGATAGAATTTAAAATTATACCTACTTATTTTAAAATTTTAGATTTTAAACTAAAACCTATTTTTATTAAAACACACAATTTATTGAATTAACAAAACTACATAATAACATACAATATAATAGTAAAATTTTATTTAAACAATAGTATTAATATATTTTTTCTCACACATAATCAACCAAGAATATTTTATCTTGTGTTAAGTTTTTATGTGTGTTTTAATTTTGTATTAGCTATGTATTTTTGATTTTAGTTTTTATTATTTACTATATATATTATTATTAAGTTATAACTTATAAATTTTTTAATCAGTATATATATGTATGATAAAACTTTAAAAGTAATATTTGTGTAAATATTATGTTTATGCATAAAATTAAAAATAAAAAATTAAGGATTATTATGCAAATAAAAAATTTCAACATCAAAATGAATTTGTGAATAATATTCTCTCAAATATAATATAACACTATTCACATTCTCATTTTTTCTTCAACTCCTACTCGGAAGGCACGCACGAGCTACTACAGGATATTCTCTAGTTGGTCTTGCTGAAATAATATAATATCAAAAAAATCTCTCATTTTCGATGTTTTCTCATTTTAATGCATCATAGAAGATACTTTTGTTTTCTTTTCAAACATAAATACATATTTCTGACATTTGTTTGTTATCCATACAAATATATAATTTTAAACCTAGTAATCCAAAACACACAAGACAAACTATTTTTGTTAATATGGATGAGGTTTGGATTAATTTTGAAAATTGTTTTTAGTTACTATAATTAGTGACATATATCTTTGGGATAATCTGATTAATTTAGTATAAACATAAAATATTTTCAAATTATAATTAATTATTTTAGTTACTTCAGATAAATATAACACTAATATTTTTGATATATAATTACATTTCAAATACTTATTTGATTTTTAACAATGATAATTATGTAATTATAAATTATAAATTATAGAGAACATTATGTAATTACATGTCTTATAAGAAATCATGTTCAATATTTATAAGATGGATTTCATAAGATAATATGTATGACTTATTTTTTGGAATACCTAAGGTGTAACTAGTAACCATGATAGAAATATTATGAACAAATAAGAAAAAATGAGTAAAAATAAAATTTTGAAAATAATGAGGAATGATGATTCTTTACCAAAATTAATAAGGAACAAATTTAGTATACAATTCTCTTAAAAAAAAAGAATGAGAAGTAATGAAAAGAAAAACCTATTCTCATGAATGATAGAAATTTTAAGGAATGTTGATGAATATAGTGTTCATCTTCGTTTATTTAGTTACAATTGAAAGCCATAATATTTTTGGGTCTGACTGATGATCATTCTGGAAACAAAAAAATATATATAGAAAAGTAACGTAGAAGAATAAAATAGCAGGAATGAAAAAAAATAGTTGTTCATTCTCTAATTTAACAAGGAACAATTTTGCTTTTTATTTCTTTACAAAAAATAAATAAGAGGGAATGAGAAAAAAATTTATTCTTTGTGAATGATATTTTTTTTTAGAAACGTTAGGAAATGTATTATTTCTCGTGGTTCTTTGGTCACCTTTCATACACTTTGACTATAAAGTTAGATTTGGTCTAATTTTGTTTTTTTTCTTGGAGTCTTCGGGTAATCTTAATTATATGACGTTATTAGGGGATCTCTTATAAGGGGGAAGGACGATCATATAGAAATTTAAGGACCTGCTCGTAGTTAAAAAAAGAAAAAAAAAATTGCAAACGACTCTTTTTTTTTTGGTTGAATAATATCCATACGTGGGAGGTAAGAAGCAGGCACGTGCGAACAATGACCTTACAGTTTTGGGGGAATATTATCATAATTGTCTTCTTCTTCCTCCTCAAGCCAAAAAAAACTTTTGTCTGCACTTAGCCGTGAGCGCAGAGGAAAATTTGCTTTTTGCTTTCTGCTTCCCTTTTATCAGATGATCGGAGGAAGGAACACATCAGGGGAAGAGACACGAAGATTCCAATTCCTTATTGCCGCAGAAATCAATAACAGATTCGCTTCTTTTCAGTCGTCTTCTAGGGTTTCCTGTAAGCTCCTTTTCCTTTCTACATTTCGGGGATGTAAGTGAAAAATTGGGGGGTTTCTTTTCTCTGTCGTCTCTAATTGAATATTGATTGGAGTTACATTTGATCATTGAGATTTGATGATTCTTTTGGAGCAAAGTTTGAACCTTTTTGTAGTTTAAGTTCGTTTGGTGAAGGAACAGAAGCTGTGTAATGGTACCAGATGGTTCTTGTTGTCGAAGTGATAAGACATGGTTATGTTTCTCAGGTGTTTGATAAATTGTGTTAGACGATTTGATCATTGAAATTTGATGATTCATGTGGATAAAGTTTGATCCTTTTGGTAGATTAAGTTCGTTTGGTGAAGGAACATAAGTTGTAGAGAATGCTATCAGATGATGTTTCCTGTAGTCAATGTGATAATAAGACATGTTTGTGTGTTTTGGTATCATTAGTCTGCAACACAAAATGAGAGGCTGAGTAGTTTAGTTTCGTAGCTGTTTAAGGATCTCTTTTGTCAACCTCAGCTTCTCTTGGATCGCTTGTCAATCTTAGCTTGCATCTGATTCGTTTTAACCTTTTAAAAGAACCTCTGCTTTGGGCAATAATGATAGTCACTCGGATCGCTTCTCGTAACATTTATTTGCTTTGATACATCAACAAAGGAGAATGTGTTGTTGAAAACCTGTTATTGACATGTTTTGGTTTCTTTTGGATTTGACTCTGTTATGATTGTTTACTGTTGAGTTTAGAGACCCTAAAATGTTTAGACTTTTTTATTTTGTTGTTGGCAGGATGCATGAGTTCTCTACTGTTGATGGTTTTGCGGAGATAAACGAGAGCTTAGCGGAGATGATTAAGTACATTGCTAACGAACCCTCTGTGGGGCTTTACTACATCCAGCAGCACGTCCGTAACGCAGCACCCAATGTCCTTAACCTCAACGCCCACGTTTTGGAGAAGTCCCGTGAAACTGCTCTGTATACTGAAGACTCGGAAGATTCTATAGCCATGGTGAAATCAATGAAAGAGTGTGGTTCTCCTATAGCTGATGGGATGATAGGAGACATCAAGAACGCCTTAGCGATAATGTCCTCAAAACAACCGAGGAGAGGGCTCATCCTCAAGGCCGGGAGCCCCTGGAGCAGATCTAACAGCAGCATAGCAACACCAACAACAGTGCGTGGTTCTGATTACAGCCATGATACTAGCGAAAGCAACAGCTATTTCACATCGGTGTTTAAGTCGGCTAAGGAGAAAGCAAGCAACATCAAATGGCCACAACTTGACTTCAAAGAACAAAAGGTGGAGACTATCCCCAATGCGGAAAGCAATGAGTTAGGAGAACAAGAAGAAGAAGAAACTTTAAGTAAAGGTGAACATATGGTGGAGACAACAAAGTTCGAGGAGTTTAAGGCTGGTAAAGAAGCGAGTCTCAAGGCATGGCTTGGAGATATGGATGGGGATGCAGATGTTAATGAACGTGCTGCTGAGAGGATTTAAGGTTTTTTGTTTAATGGTGTTGGGACCAGGGCGGATCCATGGAAGAAGATGTTGATGGAGACATGGAAAAAGCAGAGTTCATCTGAAAGAGATTCCTGTTAGTAGGCAGAAAGAGTGTGTAATTCATAACATGTTATACTTACCTTTTATTACCAAGGACAGTTTCGTCATTTAAAAGTATGTCTCGACGAGAAAGTATACGAGTGTGTTGATTTCGTGACATGTAAACACGCCATTGGTTAAAACACTCAAAGAGCACCCATCACCAAACTCTCACCTTTATCGCCATCTTCGTCAAAAGCAGAGCTTTTTCTATTTTCCTTGATGGGTTTCATCTCCTGCACCTCATTGCCGACTGTTAATTCAAGAATTCCATTGACCCATTTCTCAAAGCAGTCGACTTTAGCATCTTTGTGTTCACTAAAACTTGCTTTGAGACGCGAGGATAAACCAATCTCCTCATTGTCACTATCATCGTCTCCAATTATGGCGAGTCCTATTCAAGCCTCTTCTTTCTCCACCACTATTGGTATCCTTGCTCTCTTCTTCTTCTTCCATGTGTATTCCCACGGCTATAAAGGATTAGTGAACCTTCTCGTTGACATTTAAGATGCTTAGTGCACAGTTTGTTGGTCTCTGAATATAGTTTATTGATGACAAAGATTATATTTTGCTTACATGGGTGAGAAGCTAAGAGTTTGGTAGATCAAGATTATGTGATTCTGTTTCTCCAATTACTGACCATTTTACATGTTTTTTATGCCCTTGTCTCCGAAGGTGAGACCAGTGATGGCTTGAAGGTCCAGTCTCATCTTTCAATTGGAGCAAACGACTTGCTGATTGTTGGACCAGGTGTTCTTGGACGCTTAGTTGCTGAATAATGGAGAGAGGTACACTTTTATTTTGTCAGGTTACTACATTGGTATCATCACTATTATAGTCTACAAGGACTGCCCTAAAATTTAATAGTTGCACATATGTTTTTGTTATAGATATGGTGTTTCTTGTATGAATAAAAAAGAATATTTTGATGTGTCCTGAGTGTATCAGTTATGTTCTTGGTTGATTTTATAAGAGTCATGTTTGTTAACAAGAGTCATGTTTGTTAACAAGAGTCATGTGTTCACAACATGGAAGTTAAGAATTGGAGCTTTATGTGTGTGGAGCAGGAACATCCAGATTGCCAAATATTTGGTCAGACAGTAACAACAAATCATCATGATGAGTTGGAGAAGTTGGGTATCAAACCATCTCTTAAAGAAACCGAGTTTGATGGCAACTTCTCCTATGTGATCTTTTGTGCTCCTCCATCACAAAGCCCAGATTACGCCGCTGAGCTCAGGTAGTAATACCTTTTTCAACATCTGGAGAGTTTCATGGCTCCTCTTATGAGACAGATAAGTAGTCTTCTTTTGCCTCCATGTCTAATATGGGTCTTTGCTTGTGTTTACAAACGGATCAGGATGGCAGCATCAAAGTGGAACGGTGACGGATCATTCTTATTCACATCTAGCTCTGCACCTTATGATTGCTTTGATAGTGGAGAATGCAATGAGGTTTAGTATTCTGTTTCACTAAACATAGTTTAGGACAGAGAGACTCTGAAGCATTTGATATCTATCTATGAGAAACAAGAATTCAATCAAACAAACAGTTCGATATTCGAGGTTGATATCCCTTTCACTGCAGGATTCTCCAGTAGTGTCACTAGGAAAGAGCCCAAGAACCGATGTGCTTTTGAGGGCTGAACAAGTAGTGTTAGAAAGTGGAGGGGCTGTCCTTAGATTGGCAGGGCTTTACATATCCTTATGGTATTCGATATATTGAAAGTTGAATCAGCAAATAGTGAAAGGCTTTTTTTTGGTTTCTAGAGCATTTTGTTTTTCCTGAACTTTTTTATACACAGAGACAAGAGGTGCACATACTTACTGGTTGAGTAAGGAGACAGTCGATGCTCGTCCTGATCATATCCTGAATCTCATACACTATGAGGTTTACTTTTGCTCACAAGGACCATAAACTTCAATATGATAAATAATCTTTTTCTCTGACATACATAGTCTCTTATCATGTTACTGAACAGGATGCAGCATTGTTGGCAGTTGCAATCATGAAGAAGAAAGCGGGTGGTCGGGTCTTCATGGGCTGTGACAACCATCCTTTGTCAAGGTACGTAGCAACTGCTTGCTTACTAAGTTTGAGATAATTTCAAATTAAATGTCTAAGATGGTGCATTCTTCTCAGGCAAGAGGTGATGGACCTGATGGATCAAAGCGGAAAATATGATAAGAAGTTCAAAGGTTTCACGAGTGAGTTTTTCTTCAGTCATTGACATGTTGGTTTGTCTTGAAAGCTTCATAGAGTCTGAAAACTTCTGCTTTTTGTATATAGGCACCAGTGGTCCTTTAGGGAAGAAGCTGTACAACTCTAGGACACAAGAGGAAATAGGATGGGAACCCAAGTATCCAAGCTTTGCTCAGTTTCTTGGAATGTCCAAGTAATATTTCTATCTGGTCGAGAGACGAGAGCAAGAATGCTAGAAAATTGCTTTAGACAACACCTCAAGAACTGTGTGAAGTACCATCCACAACTTTGAAGCATTTTCTATGTTTGGTTCAAACTTAGATGTATACTTTGAGATATCAAAACCGCATTTCTACTTGTAAACAAACGCTAATCAAATTCAAAGAAATCAGGAATATTTAGAGAGAAACTCAATTGATACAAATGTTCATTAATTATGTGAAAAAATAATTTACAATCTAATCTAAAAGATATTGACATATGTGAATATGCGAACACATGCATGAGTTAGAGGTAAACAAACAAGCATGTGTTTGCATATTCGACGAGGTCGTTGTTAAGTTGATCATTCCACGTACTCATATTTAGTATATATCCCCGTATTCTTGTTTGTTTACCTCTAACTCTATTTTATCTAATGAATATAAGTATGAATAACAAGCACTGGTATTATTCCATGCATCAGCAAAAGTAAAGGCTCGTCTGATTAAAAGCAAAAAAGGTTCTCGACCCATAACTCATATGTAAGATCAGCTTAATATTAGTTACTTAATAACTATTGAGACTAATGCTTAGCTTTAGTCGAAATGTTTAAGCTTGTGTCTTGTTCATTACCAAATTTTTTAAAAAGTTATCAAAGAAATAGCCCAAACAAACAAGGCTTCAGGAGATATATATGCCTAACAACACATATCTAATATCTATGCCACCAACTCACACACATAATTTTGAATTTTTGATGCTAATAAAATTAATGAAAATACTTGCTCCAATTGCTTAAGTTAGGTTAGCCCTCTAAAACACACAAAAAATGTTATACATAAAGCATTACATTAATTTTTTTGATGCCCTCAATTTTAATATAAATTTTGACGTCTGAAACTAGTGTTTTATAAGCTTTAATCTAAGGTCAGCTCTAAATCGTTGTATACAGAGATATATTCATTAATATGTTTTCACAAATCCTCTGATGTTGATATGTGCAAGTACATGTCCGGTCCAGAGCATAGGCAAAAAATCAATTATTTAGGACATTTCGATTTTATACAATAATTTTAGTTGTACGCGCACTATTAAAAATTTATATGAAGAATAAGGGCATAGATTTGTATTTGAATGTAAAGCATTACATGTTTTTAAAAAGTTAGACCGGCACAACCAAGTAATCTTATCACATTTGGTTCTCGACACCAGTTATATATGTAAGGTTGTGATAGATTACACAATTGTCATTTCTTATAATTAGCTTGTGGCCGATGAGTAGAGCATCTCCAAACATAATACTCTTAAATCAACTTGGTTATATACACGAAACTGAACAATCTTGAGATTGCTACTTAATGTGTATGATATTTGCTAATTAATTGATGGGAATGATTTGACTTCTATGTCTTTTTGAGCCTAATGCGAAATTCTTAGTCGGATTCCTAGAAGCCTAACAATTAGGAATAACAGCTAAGGACAGAAACGATTAAGAGCCATGCAATAATGATATGTGCTCCCTAATGAAACATTTGTACACTAAAACAAAAACCAAGACAACTTGAACCAAACTTCTGTGTTTAGTTTAAAAAGAAAAAGAAATAAAAGTAAATGAAAAAAAGAAAACAAGAATGACTCACTCTCCTGCAATACCAATATAAAATGGGTGTTTGCATGTAGGAACAAACATCAAAGCAAACCTTAAACTAGCAAGAGTGAAAGAGATCAGAAAGAGAGAAGTGAAGAATGGTGTTCATCAAGGTTCATCAACTTGCTTTTATGTTTGGTCTCCTGGGTAATTAATTCTCTTTAGTTTTCTACGTTCTTAGAAAAATTACCATGACTAAAATCAACTATTAAATGAAACATTAATTATATATTCTCTATATACAGTACACTTGCATATAATATATATATATCCCTTTTGGTTATATGAACATTTATATACACAAAGCTCATATGTAACACTAATCTTGAGGGTGGCTTTTGCTTGCAGGCAACATTGTGTCTTTCGGGGTTTTCTTGTCTCCAGTGTAAGACACGTACATGTGAATTCGTAGTATAGATAATCTATCTAAAATGTACATAGAAATATATTTGATTATATATATCTAAATGATAGGCCAACATTCTATGGAATATACAAGAAGAAATCATCAAAAGGGTTTCAGTCGATACCGTACATATGTGCACTTGCAAGTGCAACTCTTCTTCTCTTCTATGGAATAATGAAGACACATGCTTATCTCATTATTAGCATCAACACCTTTGGATGCGTCATCGAAATCTCCTACTTGTTTCTCTATATCATTTACGCACCAAGAGAGGCCAGGGTTTGTAAATCATAAACACTTGGGTGGACTAACACCATGATTAACATGGGTTCTTATGGTGGAGTTCTTAGCGGAAGTTAAGAACCCCACCATAAGAACCCGGGGTTAATCATGCTCTAATGTTGATTTGCGATATTCTCCATACCTAACTATTGTGGATGTACCGTGACAGATATTCACTTTGAAGTTGATATTGATATGCAACATAGGTGGACTTGGTCTCTTGATTCTTGTCGTTGATCTTTTTGTTCCAAAACAACACCGAGTTTCAACCGTTGGATGGGTTTGTGCTGCTTACAGTCTCGCCGTCTTTGCTTCTCCCTTGAGCGTTATGGTGATCCATCGTCACCATCATCTTCACACATCTTGCCGTTTTTTAATTGTGATTTGGAAATTGAATAAACCAACGTTATGTTTGTAGAGGAAGGTGATAAGGACAAAGAGTGTGGAATACATGCCGTTTCTTCTCTCCTTGTCTCTCACTCTTAACGCCGTCATGTGGTTCTTTTATGGACTTCTTATCGAGGACAAGTTCATTGCTGTAAATATATATTTAACTCATTATAATACATTTTAACATTACTATATACTAATTATACTCTATTGTTTTGTCTTCAGATGCCAAACATTCTTGGATTTTTATTTGGTATAGCTCAGATGATACTATACATAATGTATCACGACTCAAAGAAAACGGATTTGCCAAAACTCACATCTACAGAGAATCAACCAACAATAGAAACCAATCTGAATGAAGTTGCGATCGTGGCCGTTGAATTGCCTGATGCTAAAGCAGTAAACGTTGAAGGATCGATGAGGCCTATGAAGACTCCAAACTCAAGCACGGCTTAGAGGGATAAACATGGCGAATATCTATGAGAAGACATCTTTATGTTATGTCGAAACAATAAACTTTAAATTTATATGCTTAGTTGGTTTGACTTGGTATACAGCCAATGTTATATCATTTTGATCATAACTTAACCTTGATAAATGACAATCTCCATTGAAGTATCACTTTAAATACTATCCGCCATATTTTATAATAATAGTTTTCAACACTTTACATATTAAAAATATCGAAACTTCATAAATGCATATTTTTCAGTAACTGGAAAACAATAATAAAATACATTTATTTGCTTTTAAAAAATAAAAGTTATCATTATTAACTAATAAAAATTATGTTCAAATTCATTTAATTGTGTTTGGTGTACCAATTAACTTAGTTATACCAATATCTTTTTTTTAGTTATACCAATATCTTACTTCGTTGTCTATATACACGTGTGGATAGAGATACCTTGCAGGTGCCGTGATGGTCTGACTTAATGGTGATCGCAAGTTGATTGTGTTTCTAGTGCATTATTGTTAATGGGGCCAAACAAATAACACAGCTGTGATCAGAAAGCAGATAAACGTGTGCGCAAGTCTGGTAAAATACATTATCAAACATATGATTCAATAAAAATCTTTGTGTATCTTTCCAACAAACATATAAAAGAAGATTTCAAATCAGATTAGAAAAACATACTGCATACTTTAAGATAAGATTAAAAATAGATTACACATCCCAAATTCACAAACTCAAGTCTTACAAGACACAACAACAAAGTTTTGTTTATTTCTTATTTTCATTACACATAAAACCACTTTTTACCACTCCCACCCGCCAATTTTCCTGCAGTTACAACATTCAGTTAAAAAGAGGATGATACTTAACTAATAACACTGATCTTATGAGTTGATTGAACCATGGTGTTAAAGTCAAGTCACAACTTGATCAATTACATTAGCTCATTAGAGTTCTACATCTTGGTCTCTAGTTCAATCCAAGAAAATCAATTTTTAAAACCAAGCAGAGAAGGTTAATAAGAAAGCTTACAGAAAGGAAAGATCTTCCAAAGCTGGTTGTCTCCTTTGTTCCAGTCCCAGAGGACAATAGTTGTACCATCACGAACACCACCAGATTTGCTGTCACCGTGAAACGCATCAACGTTTAACCCCACATTGTTCACCATCCTTATGGTTCGATACCCATCACCCAAATCCTTGCTCTGAGTCCATAGCACAGACTCATCGAGTGTATCAGGATCATATCTGACTAGATTCACCTGCAAATACAACCAAAGATATAAACAACATCGACGAAAGACTCTCGTCCAAGGAAAAAGGAAGAGAGAAAGGCAAGGCTTACGGGTTGTGTAGCTCCCACAGAATGCTTCACGGCTTCACCAGTGGCTTTGTTGACTAAAGCAAAACAAGGATTGCCCTCTGCGTCCTTCACACGAGTGCTGTACTTCTCGTCTTTGTACCAGTGCTGCACATTGGAAACCATTACCACAAAAGCTAAGTCTACAAGGTTCAATCTTACAAGAACTGAAACTATTACAATAACATGTATTCAGACAAGGAAACAGAACAGATGAAACATAAAGTTTGGATCTTGGCGAAGGAGACATGATTTAATTATACCTGAGCTTCATCAGATGGATCAACAAGATTCAATCTTACAAGAACTGAAACTGTTACAATAACATGTTCTGTTTTGTAAAACCTCTGTTTCTAATCAGCAAGAAGATAAGTAAAACCTCTGTTTTTAATCAACAAGATGATAAGTAAAGTAAAACCTCTGTTTTCTAATCAATCTTACAAGAACTGAAACTGTTACAATAACATGTTCGGACAAGGAAACAAAACAGAGGAAGCATAAAGTTTGGATCTTTGTGAGAAAGAGATGATGTAATAACGATATACCTGAGCTTCATCAGAAGGATCGGCTGGGGCGAGAATGACCTGACCGTCTCTGATGGTCAGATAATAGTTAGGCTCTGCTTTAGAATACACCTTCACAGTTTGCCTTCCGGCGAGTCCAGCGAGATTATCAGGAAGACGGTTCTCATCAACAGGGAGGTAGTGGAAACCAGAAGGCATGTCGGTCTGATGTGAGCTATGGTGAGACACGTGCACCACGCCGGTGCTGTCTCCGTAGCTTTCAAGGGATGAATTATGCGGCGGGTAAGCTCCGTAGCGGTGGTGGTCTGGTGGGTATGGTTCTTCGGAAGTGTGGTGAGCGACATGGCTCACGTGACCGAACGGAGGCGGTGGTGGTGCCGGAGCTTCCATGTAAGGCTCTGATCGGTAAGGGGGAAGAGGCGCGTAGGGGTCGTATTGAGGTTCTGATCCGTAAGGAGCCGGAGCTGGCGGAGGAGGCGCGTAGGGATCGAAATGAGGCTGTGAGTGGTAAAGACCAGGGGGTGGAGGAGCATCGGCGAAGTTGTTGCGTGGAGGTGGTGGTGGTGCGTCGAAGGGTTGACGATCATCTTCGTTGTCGTCGCGTTGGTGGTGATGGTGGTGGTGTGAGTGGTGTGAGTGGCCGAAGGGAGGATCCATTGGGTTTTGTTGTTTTGTAATTAAGAGTTTGTTCTGGAGGATGATCAGTAGGAGGAAGAAGAGGAGAGAAATGATTTTGACTTAAAAAACCATGTGAAGAAGACAGAACAGGTGGCTTTGGTACTCACGTCTTCTAGATTACTCTTATTTTATGTTTCCAGACAGACATTTTCTTTTATATTAATGGTATAAAATCTTCTTTTTGATTTTTTTCTTTCTTTTATTAATGTAAAAATCTTATTTTTTTAATACAATAAGATAATAAAAATATTAAAAAATTATTACCTAAATAATGGTGGTTTTCAAATTAATTAGGATATTATCCACAATAAACGCGAATTATGTTTTCTTTATGACCAAAACACAATAAATTTGAAATGATAATTTTTAATATATTTGTTGGGTTATTTATTTTTTTGATGGTAAATCCATGATTAAAAAGGGTTCTTAAGGGATGGGTGTCATGAATAATATAAGAACCGGTTTCAAAAGTTGTTAATTAAGAACCAGTTCTTAGAGCATCTTCAACCTCACTCTATAATTTACTCTATTTTAGAGTGGGAAATAAAGTAGTGAAGAAACAAAAAAAGTGATTACTTTATTTATAGAGTAATTATTTTTTTTGTTTCTTCACTATTCTATTTTCCACTCTATTTTAGAGTAAATTATAGAGTGGGATTGGAGATGCTCTTATGGGTTTTTACACTGTTCACGGACTCCATTAACACGTGGTGACCCGTAATTGATTTGTTTTTTAATTCTTGGATTAATCATACTCTAATATATGTGTCTCGCATTAATATGTAGTTGATAATAGTCTGATTTGAAAAAATGTTTTTTTTAATAATTTATAAGTGTTTTTAGGTGATAACAAACAACATATAGAACCATTTGAATCATATAATAAAAGAGTAGATTTACAGAATTAAAGGGAAATATTATAATATCTTCATAATTTTTTTTAATAATTATATTCTTTAAAATTACAAGATTTTCAAGATGTTTTTATATTTTATAAAATAAATATAGTAATAAAATATTTTATAAAATATTAAATTTTATCATTTACAATAAACAATAATCTAATCAGGAATATATAAAAATATACTATAATAAATTATAATTAGCTGCAAATAGTTTTTACATAAAATGTATTATTGAATTCAATATTTATAAAATATGTTATTATCAAATATAGCAGCATATCTATAGATTTTTATATACTATACATATCTACTATGGCAGCAATTTAATATGCTAGAAAGGTATTTTGTAATGGTATATTTAAAGAAATAAGTTCGACAACACAAATATATATTGATATATCTATCTTTTTCAAACGTACTTAAATTGTTTCTATTAATATATATATATTGGTTTAATTGCATGCAAAAAGTTGGTTCTTATTTGTATATCAATAATCTTCAAGAAATAAGTAATAGAAAACTGCTAATAAAAAGTACTTTGATGAAGTAGTATTTCCTAATAATTGAGTAAGTCATACAATAAAACATTATTTCATTAGTATTTTGATAAACCATATATCAGATGTTTAGTTTATCAGTAGGCAGATAATGTGATCAAGAGAATTTTATAAACAAACAAAAAATTGAATCAGTTAGATGTGGTTTATTCCCAATATGACTAAATTTGAATGTTAGATATTGGTAAATTTGGATATAATTGGTTATGATAAATCACACATACATGTAGTATATTATATCACAAAATCTAAATGATTTAGATGAACTTTTGTGTGGTAGTCCAAAAATAAAATATAACACATAAGATTCAAAATATAACTTTTATTTAATAGATTAGATGGTGTTATTATTCATTGTAACCTAACCCCGAATAAACGTTTAGATGATGATTGTGTTAATCTTCCAGCAACTAGAGCATTGAGTTTTCAGAGACTAATCACAAAATCTTACAGTAATAAAACCGTATCACAAATCCAAGACAGACATAGTGTCAAATCAGAACTAAAAGCCGCATGAATTGAATCCCATAAACCTTTTACAGAACCAAAACCTGCTTGAATACCAATTGGACCCAACGGCCAAGCTACATTATACACAAAAAGGGCAACTGCCACCATTCAAACCTAAAAACAAATTTAATTATTCCAAAATGATTAAGATTCTACAGTTTGGTTGGCTGATAATCTCACTATGCCCCCATTTATTAAATGTTTGATTCTCTTCTTGACACATTTACTTTTTATTTTCTTCTCATTTCTTTTATTTTGCTTATATTTTTATCCAGATGTTACATTCATTACTTTTCTTGTTTTTTGTTTTTCACTTTTTCATTTCATTCGGATAATGAATTCATTTTGTTTTCTTCATTTAGTTGTAAAAATATTTTAGTTATATTAGTAGATTATTTCTCTATGTTTTCTTCTAAATTTTATCTTTATTAAAAAATAAAACAGACTTAGATTATATTATTAAATAAAAATATTTTTAATTAATTATTTATTTTTATGTCCTTATTCAAAATAGTTTTTCGATTCGTCACAATTTGAACCCTAGTACGACTAGGAATTGACATGTAAAGGAAGCAGAACACCATAAAGATTAAGTAAAAAACAAGGCAGTGGAAGTGAAGAGAGCCTAGACTGCGGCATAGATTGAACACAAAATTCAGCAAACCACAACGACATTAAATCTAAGAGACTGATATAGGAGGAGGAAAAAACACCAAGATTGGAAGAGAATGTCACAAAACCTTGACCACATGAAATTACTGTCAACATCATAGACAAGAAGTTACCAATGAAGATAAAAGAAAAAAACATAAACAAGAAACACAAAATTTTGGATATCAGAAAGTAAGCGAAAAACTCAACTAAGGATGGCTCAAGCACACTAAAACCAAGAAACGACGACAAAACAGAGATGAAGAAGGTATCATGTTACATATCTGAGAGCCGTCTTCCAGACCTAGATCTTCCAACCCCTAGCACCCATGATTCTAAAGCCAGAAGAACCGTCCATGACAATGCAAAATGCCAGTGTTATATTATTATGTTCTCAATCTATAGTAGAAAACCAACTTGTATTAAAGACAAGTATGATCACTTAAAGTTGACAAGCAAGTTGTCAATTTCTTAAGAATTTTGGGATTGATGATTGAAATTGTAGATATTGTGTACGGTTTTAGAATTTTATTTATTTATTGTTATTTTAAAAATAATTCATAAAATTAAACAGTTAAAAATGAATTTATGAAAATCTAAATATGATATAAATCATAGATAAGTATAATAACTCTAGAGCAATTCTTCTATGTTAAATTAATTAATTAGTTTTTAAAGAGTTTTCAATTGTTGATATATATATATATATATATATATATATTATATTATTATTTTTATAAGAAATTGTAATGAGATTGTTATAAGATCATCATTCTATTCCAAAAATATGATTTATATAACAAAAAATACCAAAGTTAATTTTTTCAAAGGTATTTAAAATAGAAATTAAAAATAATTTAGTTAATTATAAAACAAATATTAAAAATTCAATTTGATCTAAAGGTATTTAAAATATAAATTAAAATAATTTTGTTAATTATAAAAAAATACAAAATTTAATTTCTTACATGTTAAAATATAAAACATCTTTTTGAAGATCTGTATTTTTAAATCGAAGGAGTATGTAATATACATATAAATTAGAGCAATTTTCTCAAATAACACATTTTAAAGCTTTTGTCACAAAATAGTCTTTAAGAAAAAAAATATCAAAATCGCCTTTTTTATTTTGAAAAATCAATATTTTATTTTTTTAAAATTTGAAACATTAACCCCAAAATCTCACCCCTTAACTCTAAACCCTAAGTCTAAATTAGTTACCCTAGAGATATAAGTATATATTTACCTTTTTATTGAAATATTTTGATTATTTTCTTTCTTGTGTGCTATTTTGTGACAAAAATCCTTTAAAGATATTTTAGAATATTTCTCTAGAAATTATATAGAATAATACTAAATAAATTAATAAATACGCTAAATTAAAAATTTATCCAGTCTTTGAACCGATGTAAGATATAATATAATTTAATAAGAATAAAATAATAATATTTTAAAAAATTTAAGTAAATATATGATTTCACTAAAATCATAAATTTATAATTATTATATAAATAATTTATATAAACATATATAAATCATTTTTATTGTTTATTTTTTCTGAAATAAAATTCATCTTTAAAAGTGACTTTAAAAGTGACTTTGTAATCTTGTATGTTATGTATTTAACATATATAAAATATATAAATAATCTAATAAAATAGATGAAATTAAAATTTACAAAGTTTAACTAATGTATAATATCTTGAAAAAAATACTTTATTGTTTTTCTAAATAAAAATATAATTTTAAATGTACATTTATAATAGTCTGAACATGATTAATTTGTAGAGTTTTTAATTTATTTGATAATATATAAATAATGAAATGTTGAAGACTGTTTTGGCTTTTAATAATAGAAGCTAATATACAGTGGTTTATATTTAGGCTCTTTATTATACAAGTAGGAACTCTGTTTGCTTTCTTCTCTTTGGTTCCTCAAAGCGACGAGACGACGCCATTTCGCACAACGCCTTCACTTCCATCTCACCTCACCTCAACGCTCTCGCCTGAAAATTCCCTTCTACCTTCAGATCTTCGACTGGGTACAGCTCTAAAGCCCTTCCTTCTTCCTATTTTGCCGTTAGATCGCTTTCTAGGGTTTCGATTTGGGTTGCATCAACTCTCGTTTGATTTCGTTCCATTTTCTGGGGAAAGTCGTCCACTTTTCGATAAAATTTTGCTCTATTAACTTAATTACAAAGCAAAAATGGCTTCTATTTTTTTTGTTCTCACTTTGGATGTGCAGTGATGCAGGGTTTTCTTACATGATGTGGTTGCTGGTGTAATAACAACTAAAGATGTCGTCTTCTTCACATAATATTGAGCTGGAGGCAGCTAAGTTCCTGCACAAGCTCATTCAAGATTCCAAAGATGAACCTTCAAAGCTAGCCACAAAACTCTATGTGGTGTGTGGCTTTACCTCGTGTATGCTTCCTTAGCTTTTAGTCCTTTGGTTTAACTTCATTTTTTCGTTTGATTACTTCAGATATTGCAGCACATGAAAACCAGCGGGAAGGAACACTCAATGCCGTATCAAGTCATATCAAGGTAGCGCTTTCCACTAGTCTTTCGGTTATAAGACACTGCTTGTGATGATTGAGATTTGAGAGGAGGTTATATACTTATGATATATATTACTAGCCTTTCAACTTTTGTAGTTTTCTCATTTCCAAAACTTGCCTCGATTATATTGCAAATATTTCAAAAGCTGCTGGGTTTATTACCCAATTCACTTGCAATGAATGTGGCAAATAATTATTCAGAGTTAAAGCTGTGTTTCATGCTTTTGAGAATTAAAACTCTTGTTCATGTTTTCAATTTAGATCTTCTGATATTTTCTTTCCAAAAATCATAGGGCCATGGAGACTGTCGTCAATCAACATGGTCTTGACATTGAAGCTTTGACGTCATCGCGTCTTCCTCATGCTGGTGGTAGTACCCAAATGGAAGATTCTGCATCTGCACATATGGCTGGTATATCCCATTTTTTCTCTTTTGGAGTGTTTTTTTTTAAATGTGAAAGTTATTATGCTTGTCTTATGGTTCTGTTCAATTTTTATACAGGGTCTTCTCAAGTCGTTGGGGTTAGCAATGATTCCAAAGCAAGTCTAGTTGAAAATGAGATGTCAAAATATGATGCATTCACTTCTGGTAGGCAGCTTGGTGGAACAACCAGTGCATCACAAGCCGTTTTCCAAGGGCCTGGAACTCGAAGTAATAGATCCTTCGATCATGAGAGTCCATCCAGCTTGGATTCTAAGCCGGGAAATGCCCAGGCTCACGATAGGAGTGAGACAATGAATCAAAGAGATGTCAAGTCAAATGCAAAGAGAAAGAGGGGTGAATCATCGTTTTCGTGGGATCAGAATATGGATAATTCTCAACAGTTTGATACTCATGGGACAGTTGATGATCAGACTAGAAAAATGAGCAAAGTAGAAATGCCGGCTACAGGTAGGAATTATTGAGAATCTTTTTAAATCAAGAAATTATAACACAACGTTTTTGGGTATAGTTCAATTGTAATACTTTTTTCTTACTAAAACCAAGGTGACGTTGAGAATTTGCATGGCGGGTTGTCATCAGATGCATACACGACTCCTCAGGTACATATCTTTACACTATAAGTTTGTTGGCATCCTTTGGTTTCCCTTGCATGCTATATTCATAGCATTTTGCTTGTTGAAATCATATGGTACGACTTTGCACTAATCTGATTCGATGCACTAAACATTCTTGAAATTTGAATAAGGAGATGCAGTCGTGCCACATGATGACTTATTTGCGGAAGTTTTTGTCCTTATAAGAATCTTATCTGTTTTTCCCTTATTTTCATTGTTTCTAATATGAAGAATTTTATTGAATTTATATTGGTCATTCTCTTCCAAAAGCGCAATCTCTGTCAAGACCTCCCATTCGGTGGGGTTTTGAATCTTACATGCATATAGTCTAACCAAGTACATAGTTCTACAAAAGTTTCTTCTCTTTTACTTCTGCCGAGGCCTAGTTAATAACAATGCCCTCTTGACGCGGCATGTTCATTTCCATGGTAGGGTGGATGGCAAAACAGTGAAGTCACAGCAATCAGGCCTCCAGCTCATAGGGATACTGGAAAATCTGTCGCAGCAGAGGATTTTCCGCCTCCAGGTCAACTTTTTAAAGAGCAACAATTAAAGCAGCTCAGAGCCCAGTGCCTTGTGTTCTTAGCTCTCAGGTAATTTCAGTCTCCTAACCTCTTGTATACTCGGTTTCGTGCAATTGTTACTCCGAAAAGCTCTGACTGATTTCATTCTCCTAGAAATGGACTGATGCCAAAGAAACTGCACATTGATATCGCCCTTGGAAATGTCTTCCCCAAAGATGGTAAATATTTGCTTTCCCTTTGGTTATTTGCTAGTTATTTTCGATTTTCATGCTTTTGGATTGTAATTGTCCTGCAATACAGATGGTTTCCGCAGAGAACTCTTGGATCAGAAAGGAAGAACACATTCTCTCAGTGAATCGGGTAGCATTGTCGAAGCCTCAGTTCCATCAGCAAGAATGGATAACCCTACCGGAAGATTGGCTGAAATGGACTTCTCATCAAAAGACACCGTAATGCCACGATTGGAGGACAAAATCTCAAATGCTATATTTCCTGATGGACAAAAGCTTCTTCTGCAATCTAACACTCCAGACACTCAAGCGCAAAATCAGGTTTCTGGTAGTCATTCTGAGCTGGCTTCTTCTTCAGGAGGGGTAACCAAACACGCACCAGTAGAGATGGTGGGGTGGGCTGGAACTATTAACCGTAATGACGCTTCAACTTTCACTTTTGAATCAGACGAATTATGTGCTCCAGGTCAGTGGACTACCTTAGATGAGCGAATTGTTGATGATAGGACTGACTCTTTTGAGTAGAAAAGTTTGGATTAATGTGGTTGATGATTTTCTAACATGGATGTATCGTACCTTGCAGATCAAGAGGAAGGTAACATGCAACCGCCGCCTAAGTACACCATGTCACAGAAGTGGATTATGGATCGACAGAATAAGAGACTTTTGGTTGATCGAAGTTGGGGTCTTAAACAGCAGAAAGCAGACCAGGCAATTGGTACACGGTTCAATGAGTTGAAGGTCACTTTCTTGCCCGTTTCTTTGTCTTACTTTTTTTTGTTGTAATAATTTCGACTCTTATTTCTTACTAGTGGATATTTTTCTTCCGTGTTCAACTTCTTGCATTGTGCGTGTTGTTTCTGGTGGTTTCTCTATCCTTTTTCTTGTGATGGAAGACCAATAGCCATATTTAAATATCTATTTCTGTACATAGATAGGCATGCTATTGTGATCCGGTAAATTCTTGGGCATGTAAAATATTGCTTCTTGTGCATTTGCTTCTCAATTACATATTTGAAGTAACTGCTATTATTTGGTTTGGACTTGGGCCATTGTTACGAAACTGCCTTCAGATTTGGAGTAAACTAGTTGTACTTGTGTCATTACTTTATTTGGTTCTCGCACATATTTTTTGGATACAGATTATACTAATGTACATCTCTTAATATGCAGGAATCTGTTACTTCGTCGGAGGATATATCTACAAAGACCAAGAGTGTAATAGAACTGAAAAAGCTTCAGCTGTTGAATCTGCAACGTCGTTTGAGAAGGTAATTGTTTATAATTTGGTTTAAAAAATGTTAAGATTTTTTTTCTCATTCGTTGGATGTTTCACCTTCTTTTAATGGCCTATTAATCCAATATGTCGAGTTTACAAGACATTCAACTAGCTATTGTGTAATTAGTAGACGAGAATGCAAACTTTTTTTAATCTGTATATGTGAGAATATGTTCAACTTATCATATCTTCTCAGTTGCTAGTGCTTTGTTAATTTGTTGCAGTGAGTTTCTTCACAACTTCTTCAAACCTATTGCAACTGATGTTGAGAACCTAAAGTCATATAAAAAACATAAGCATGGCCGGCGGATTAGACAGCTTGAGAAGTATGAGCAGAAGATGAAGGAAGAACGACAGAGGAGAATTCGTGAGAGGCAGAAGGAGTTCTTTGGGGAGATAGAAGTTCACAAGTACGTGCAATTAGTTTTCCATCTTAAGCCATATTCTTCTCTTGACCTGTTTTGTGAGCCTAATAGAGTGTATTGAGTTTTAACTGTTTCTTTAACTTCAAATTTTGATTGAACCGTGTTTTAGGGAAAGGCTAGATGACTTATCCAAAGCTAGGAGAGAAAGGTGGAAGGGCTTCAATAGATATGTAAAGGAGTTCCACAAAAGAAAGGAACGTTTTCACCGTGAAAAGATCGACAAAATTCAACGGGAGAAGATTAATTTGTTAAAGATTAATGATGTGGAGGGTTATCTTCGTATGGTGCAGGTTTGATCTCTGAACTAACTTTTGAAGTTTTAGGGTTATGTCGCTTCTTCTTGGCTCTGAAGTTAGGTCGATTGGTATAGGATGCAAAGTCAGATAGAGTAATGCAACTACTCAAAGAGACAGAGAAGTACCTTCAAAAGCTTGGATCCAAGTTAAAGGAGGCAAAATCTTTGGCCAGTCGATTTGAGAATGAGGCAGATGAGGCACCTGTTGAGGATAAAACTTTGGTTGAAAATGATGATGAGAGTGACCAGGCAAAGGCAAGTCATTGTTCCTAAGATTTCATTTTCTCTTCGAGCCTTCCTTTATCTTTTCTGATGTGGTTAGTTGTTACCATCTGTATTCTAAACAGCACTACCTGGAAAGCAATGAAAAATACTACTTGATGGCTCACAGGTAATATTGCTTCTTCCTATAATTACTTCCAAACATCATCCAAAATGAACAACTAGTTTAATTGTTTTCTGATAGTCATGGTGGGATTATCGTTTTTTTTGCCTTCACTTTATTTAAAAATTCCAAAATGGTGTTTTTTGTTTGTTTGTAAAATAGAGTTTCGTTGGATCATGTTTCTTCTACTTACAAGGAATCTTTCTTTTACAGCATAAAAGAAAATATCAACGAGCAGCCAGCTTCCCTAAAGGGTGGAAAATTAAGGGAGTAAGTAGAACATACCCGCTTCTTTTTCTCCTGTAACTATACATTTGAGTACCTTCTAGTTCTTAACACGTATGTCATGGGTACTTAAAACTAAAAATTCTGCCTTCTTAGGTACCAAATGAATGGCCTAAGGTGGCTTCTTTCCCTGTACAACAATCATCTAAATGGCATTCTAGCTGATGAGATGGGACTCGGGAAAACTGTTCAGGTATTTAATGGCACCCGTTTGCATTTGGTACACATGTGCACATGAAATATTTGTTTTGAATTGAATGTAAGATGCATTTGTTGCATGAGTTATAATTTTCTTCTTCTTTTACAGGTTATTTCGTTGATTTGCTATCTGATGGACACAAAAAATGATAGAGGCCCCTTCTTGGTTGTTGTACCATCCTCTGTGCTGCCTGGATGGGTGTCAGAAATTAACTTTTGGGCCCCTACGATTCAGAAAATTGTCTATTGTGGCCCTCCGGAGGAGAGGCGCAAGCTTTTCAAGTACTAAAGAGAAAAGTTTAATTACTGTTGTTCTTTGTGTCTAAGATTCAAAGGTTCATTATTTATTTTTTTAATTGCAGGGAGCAAATTGTTCATCAGAAGTTCAATGTGCTTCTGACAACATACGAATATCTAATGAACAAGCACGATAGGCCTAAATTAAGCAAGATCCTTTGGCATTACATTATTATTGACGAAGGACATCGCATAAAGAATGCATCTTGCAAGTTAAATGCGGACCTGAAACACTACAATAGTTCCCACCGACTCCTGTTAACTGGGACGCCATTGCAGGTTCATTTTTTATTCCTTCTCCTTCTAACATTTGTTTCGCCACATGATCTTTTTGTTGCCATTTTATACCCGTTGACATTGCTCACATCTCAGTATTTATATCTCTTATAGAACAACCTGGAAGAATTGTGGGCGCTGCTTAATTTCCTGTTGCCTAATATATTCAACTCGTCAGAAGACTTTTCACAGTGGTTTAACAAACCATTTCAAAGTAATGGAGATAATTCTGCTGAAGAGGTAGCATTGACTGTCTTCTTATTCAGATAATAACGGGTATAATAATCTTAAGATATCGTGGTTTAAACTGCAACCTTGTGATTGCCATTTGAGTAGGCGTTGCTATCAGAGGAGGAGAATCTGCTGATTATCAATCGTCTTCACCAAGTTCTTCGACCATTTGTGTTGCGGCGGCTGAAACATAAGGTTGATAACATGATATCTACCATGCAACATTGTTCCTTTGTCCCTTTCTTTTTGTAGACTCAAACCACGTCGTTCTAGTATTGCTTTCATTATTTAGTGATCGTGTAGGATATTACCATAAAATGCATGCATCTCAGTATTTTTTTATCACTTTAATTTAACTCTTATCATCTAATTTATTTTGGTAGGTTGAGAATGAACTTCCTGAAAAGATAGAGAGACTCATAAGGTGCGAGGCTTCTGCATATCAGAAACTGTTGATGAAGAGGGTTGAGGATAATCTGGGCTCGCTTGGAAACATGAAGGTGCTGTTTTGTGCTCTGCGTATTGTCATTTTTTATATATTATTCAGTTGTTTCTTAGTTAGTTCTCTTTTACAGTCTCGTGCAGTGCACAACTCAGTGATGGAGCTTCGGAATATTTGCAATCATCCATATCTCAGCCAACTTCATACAGAGGAGGTAATATTTCCCGAGAAATTTCTTCTGGTTAGGGGGAGCTAAGGAAAGTTCTGATGAAGGGTCTGCGTAAATAACTTTCTCTAGGTCAATAGCTTAATTCCTGAGCATTATCTGCCTCCGGTAATAAGACTGTGTGGCAAGCTTGAGATGTTGGACCGGCTCTTGCCGAAACTCAAAGCAACAGACCATCGGGTAATGGTTTTTCTTCACTATCATGTTAATGGAATGGTTGTTTTTATTCAAGTTGTATTACGAGTTTTCATGTAATTTGCTAATGTACCTTCCAGTGCCCTCGCCTCCGAGAGATGATCACATGAATTTTATTTGATGCTTTGTTTGCATGAAGCATTACTTGTTTTGGGAGTAAGCTTGGCATATTTCAGCTAGGATATCTCTTTTACTTTATTGCTTTAACTATGCAGAATTCTACTTCTTGTGAAATGCACAATGATGCTATGATTTGTTACTCTGCTGCATGTCAACCCAAATTTGACCGCAGATGTATATCATTGTTCGTTACTTTTTTGGCATGAATTTCCGCAGGTTCTCTTCTTTTCAACAATGACGAGGCTTCTTGATGTTATGGAGGATTACCTCACCTTCAAGGGATACAAATACCTTAGGTTAGATGGGCACACATCTGGGGGTGATCGCGGTGCTCTTATTGATGGATTTAACAAGTCTGATTCACCATATTTCATTTTTTTGTTGAGGTAACACCTGATATTCATGGCTCGCTTTTCTTTAAAATCTCTATGCTCCATCAGAATGATTCATGTTACATTTAGAATTACAAGTTGTAAGCGCTGTCATTAAATTCTCTACCGGTCATAGTAAAGTAGCTTTAATACTCGTAAGTAGTCCTGGGCATTCGGGTTTTCGGTTCGGGTCGGTTCGGTTTGTTCGGTTTTTGGGTTATTCAGGTTGGGGAGTTTAGGAACCGTTTAGGAACCGGACATTTTTCGGATCGGTTCGGTTCGGATAATGTCGGGTTCGGGTCGGGTTTCTATTTTTTTATAAAACCCAAATTGGAACCGAATTAAAAATAATTCGGGTTTGGTTCGGGTTTAAAGCCCCAAAAACCGAAAAAAATCCCAAAACTTACGTTAAACCCGAAAAAACCCAAAAAATATTCGGGTTATTCGGGTAATTCGGGTAATTCGGATTTTTTTAAAAAATTTTTATTTATAAATTATATTTTCTATAAATTAAAATTAAAAATAATTAAAAAATTAAATATATTCAAAATATTCGGGTACCCGTTCGGTTTTCGGTTCGGTCCCGGTTCGGTTTCGGGTTTTTGGGTTTAGAAATATAAGAACCGTTCGGGTTTTTGGGTTTTCAATTCGGTTTCGGTCTCGGTTTTTTCGGTTCGGTATCGGTTCGGTTTTCGGGTTACGGATAATATGCCCACCCCTACTCGTAAGTATCTGGATGTGCTAACTGAATCTTTCATGGGAATTCAGCATACGGGCTGGTGGAGTAGGAGTCAATCTTCAAGCTGCTGATACAGTAATAATATTTGACACTGACTGGAATCCTCAGGTTAGACATAACAGTCCTTCGTGTCAAGTTATAGTTTGCTCTGGACATCAGTTCGGATTTTGAAGAGCATATATTATATATTTCAGGTTGATCTACAAGCTCAAGCAAGGGCTCACAGGATTGGCCAGAAAAGAGATGTTCTAGTTCTTCGTTTTGAAACGGTTAGTTTGCTCTTGTTTGGAAGGAATCGAAATTCCTGTAAAGTTTTGTGGTTTTTATTTTCTTTCATCTTTATGGCTTCTTATTGTAGTGCATTTCTCTTAAATCTATTGTTGTTTTTCATGACTTAATATGTAGTCTTGGGACATTTTAATTTGTTCTCTGCGTGTACCTTTCGACTGATACGTATTTAGTTAATTAAAATCGTCTGACTTAGTTTCTTTCTTCTATCTTAAGGTCAATACTGTTGAGGAGCAAGTTAGAGCTTCAGCCGAACATAAGCTTGGAGTTGCTAACCAGAGTATAACTGCTGGCTTCTTCGACAATAACACAAGGTAAACCCAGAGGCATCCATTTTTGCTTCAAGAGTACTAGCTACCAACTTTCTAATGTAACCACTTAACTGTTTTGTAACAGCGCTGAAGATCGTAAGGAATATTTGGAATCCCTGTTACGTGAGTCAAAGAAAGAGGAGGCTGCTCCAGTGCTGGACGATGATGCCTTAAATGATATTATAGCCCGAAGGTGACTGCTGGTTTATCATTTCCTTTAGAATATTACCTGTGCATATATTTTGGTTTCTTAAATTTGCACTATGATTACTTCAAACGGGTTTATGGAATGTTTTTACTTTCTTAATGTAAAGTAGTTTCTGCTGTCGTTTCCCATACATTTTTTTCCATACTAGGTATTTTCATGTGTTGTTGAATGGCTTGAGTTTCTTCTATTTTACTCTTAGATGGAACTCTCTTTACATTTCCATGCATTTCTTGTAGATCTGAGATTTCTGTTGTCTTTCTAGGGAGTCAGAGATTGATATTTTTGAATCCATCGACAACCAAAGAAAAGAAGATGAGATGGTATGTTTTCCTTAACAACTTTAATTTTGGTTTTCATTTTATTAAGGTTCTATGATATTATTTTAATCTTCCATGGCCCTGTAGGAAACCTGGAAGAGCCTGGTACAGGGTTCAGGGTCAAAAAGTTCTGCACCCATACCACCTATCCCCTCTCGTCTTGTTACTGAGGATGACTTAAAACTGCTCTATGAAGCAATGAAAATGAATAATGTCCCAATGGTTGCAGTAGAATCAAATGTTGGCATGAAGCGGAAGGGTGGTTCGGTAGGAGGCTTGGATACTCAGCAATATGGAAGAGGCAAACGTGCAAGAGAGGTTTGTTGAGTCATTTTTTAACATTCAATTGTCTATTTTACTACGATACTGCTGGTACCACCTTTGCTTATTACTTTGAATTGGCAAAATTGCAACTTCACAGGTTCGATCTTATGAAGAACAACTAACAGAGGAGGAGTTTGAAAAGATGTGCCAGACTGAGTCCACCGATTCTCCCAAAGGCACGGAAGAAGAAAGTGAGAAGAGCTTGCCAAATGCTACATCAAATATTCTGGGTGGAATCACTGGTGAAACGAGTCTGGCAAATGAAAAAGTAGATATTCTGACTGGAAACACTAGTGAAAAGAGTTTGGTAAATGATAAAGTAGATAACGTGCCTGGAAGCACTAGTGACACAATGCTCCCCACATCTACGGCATTGGCTCCGACTCCACAATCCGTGGAACCTCTACCGAAATCACAGCAGCCACCGAAAGAAGTAACAGAACCTGTAAAACGGGGACGTGGCAGGCCAAAAAGAGCTGATAAAACGCCGAATCAGTTATCTGCATCAGTTCCAGGCAGGACACATGCAACAGGGGATGCTAGATCATCATCAGTTATTGGTTCCGATGTTGCCTCTGGAAGTCTTACTTCCCCTGATTTATCTGTTCCGCCTGGTTTTCAACCACTTCCAGCTTCCAATTCTCCCCCAGTGCCAACGAGAGGTCGGGGCAGGGGAAGAGGCAGGGGACGTGGAGCAGGAAGAGGAAGGAGAGTGGAAAATATGTTGCATGGTGCTGACAGTTCCATAGGTACTCAGCGAACTAATACTCGAGCATCTCTTTCTGGTGATCCTTTAGCGTCCAATTTAGTAACTCTTCCCGTCTCTTTGGCTGATATTGATGCAAAAGTCCCTAAGCCTATTAAAGGAAGTAGTTCGAATCTTGAGTCGGGGCCTTCCATGCATTCTGATACTACTGCTGTGCAGCCCTCTCCTGCTGTCTCTCTACAAGAAAGTAGCCTGCAGTGCATTAGAAACAAACCAGATCTAGATGCACCGCCTGGTTTTGGTTCTGGATCACATGTTCAGCCGCTAAATGTATCGGAGGATTCCTTGGTAAATAAGGCAGCTGCTGTAAAGAACAAACCTGCTGTTCCAGATGTAAGAAATAACCAGGGCTCAGGAGTTCTAAAACAGTCGGTTAATATACCAAGCGGTTCTAGCTTTACTGCTTTAGGTATATAACTAGCACATCGTAATTGTTTTCACATACATACATCAAAAGATATTGTTCACAAGAATCTTAAAAGCATCAATTTTTTTGGCAGGCCTAGCTCAAAGCCAGACAACTGCACCTTTAAATGCTAATCAGCCATTGAGTCCCCGCCTTGTTGGTTCCACAGTTGAAGGTACAAATATTTGAAGCTTCGAAACTCAATTAACGTGTTTTGGTTTCTCAATTTAACCGTTACATACTGGTTATGCACTGTCGTCTTTGCAGCTCAAGGCGCCAATGTTCTTTCTCCTCATGCATCCATGCCTGTGAAGAGGCAAGGTCGGAAGACGCCAAACAGAGGAGAAACTCCTAGACGGCGAGGAAGGAGACATGTTCTAGCTTCACCTGCTGCTGATGGCTCTTCTACACGGAGTACAATATCAACACCACAAATTGAGGTTAAGGTTGGTGATTCATCAGGATCCAAAATTACATCAGTTGGAAATAAGTGTGATGTTGTTGTCCAAGAACAACCCCATTTCAACCCGTCAGTGCCACACTCGTCTGCAAGTACAAGTCAAGAAAAAAGAAAAGAAATATCAAGTATTGTTGGTACTGGAAGGAAACAGACTACTGATGTGACTGATGTTGCTCGTGTCATGAAAGAGATATTTTCAGAGACTTCCCTGTTAAAGCATAAAGTTGGGGAGCCTTCTGAAACAACGGTAACAAATGAGCCAGATGGAAAATCCCCGGAAATGATGAATATGCACATAGCTAAGACCAGCAAGGCAGATAATATAATCCAACCAGCCGATCATAACTTGGGAGTAGAAACAATCAGTTCCAGTGTTTCAGTCGAAAAGCAAAAGTCTGAGTCTTCAGTCATGGTTGATAAGATCACTAAGACTTCATCTGATATTGAGGCTTCTGTTTCTCACTCTGATGATGTAACACCTCAAGGTACTATGCTCGTTGACTCAAAACATCTTGTGGGTAGAGAGTTGGTTGAGACGGAGCAGAAAGTAGCAACAACAATTGATCCAAACCTAGCAGCCTCTGTTCCCAATGTTTCAGAAGAAAATAAAATATCTGATTCTTCTATGCTGGTTCATGAAATTGTAAAACCTTCACCTGGACTGAAGTCTCCTGTTGATTCTAAAAGCCCTGCTGACGAGGATTTGCTTGAGATAAACAAAGAAAGTCAACCAGCGGAGCCTCAGAATGATGGTAATGTGCAAAGCTTACCAACTCCTAATGCTGATTTCGCCGAGGCTTCTAATAAACAGGCAGGGCCATCTATATCACCTTCAGTTTCTCCTCGAACAATGAAGATGACTGAAAATTTTGGACTGATATCGAAGGATTCCTCGGAAACTGTTCCAGTTTCTTCTGGTTGTGTGGTTGAAGATTCGAAAATGCCTCCAGCATCCAATGAACATGGTTCTCCAAAGAAACCTGAGTCACCTGAAATCCATAAATCTAGCGGTGCTGATTTGGATTGTCGCATTACTCCATCAAATTCCTCTGAAATTGGTGGTGACGGCAACTTTTCTGGAACTAGTACAGATGTACCTGAAAACTTGAATGATTCTATGACTAAAAGCTCTTTGGAGATGAGTGTTTCCATATCTGAAAAAGTTCTAGAGAACAAGTTTCTGACACCTAATTCTAATGAGGCCGTTTCTTCCGGAAAGGCTGAAATAATTGCTGTAGGCCATACTTCGAATTCTCCACCTAATATTTCGGCTGAGGGAGCTCTTGCAGACCAAATTGTGACTGAAGAAACTTCTTGTGGTCTTATCATTCCCGGATCTTCACATTTTCCGATTGATGAGCAAAATCTGATCTCAGATGTTGCTCACCCTGGGTCTGGTGGTACGATTGGATTGGTTGCAAACAAGGATGGTGGCACTGAGTTGTCTGTGGATGCCGGAAATGACCTTGTCAAGATTCCTGGTGTTGAAGCGGATTCTTCTATGGTACAACCGTCGTCAGGAGATGTTTTACCTGATTCTGTTGCATCGTTGGCAACTACAGAACCTTTGCCAACAGAACAACAAGAAACAAATCTATCTATTGAAGTTAAGGGTGAAGAAATCGATGGTGATAAAAAAGGAATTACCCCCTTGATTCCAGTAGAACAGATGAATATGCAGCCCACGGTTGGGTCTCATGAGCTTGAGACAAGTTATGAGGAATCTCAAGGATCTCCAGTGAGAATTGATGAAAGTTCACATGTGGATACGGTTAAAGAGGTCGAAGCAAAAAGTAAAAAAGGTGAGAGCTCGGATGATCAGATTTGCAATGTTGGACCAAGTTCGCCTGCAATCCAATTATCGTTGCCGCACACTGATGGAATAAAGACCCACACTAGCAATAAGAACTCTATATCACTTGTTCATGAAGATTATGGTAGTCCTCTATCTGATTCTGCTAATGCAGAACAAGATCCTGGAGAATCTGCTTCGATTCAAGGAGTTGACAGTTGTAAACTTGGTGGAGAAGCTAGTACCGCTGACACAGAGATGGTGGAGGCATCAGTTCAATTGCCTTTCTCTGCAGAGCAAGTTGGAGGTATGCACGTTCACTAAATCATTGACACATCTTGTAGCATGATTACTTTATGGGCAAAAAAGAACCGTAAATATATCTTTCAATTTATTTTTAGTAGGTACAGACTCCCCTTCGTCTCTACCAGTGACAGACGGAGAAAAGGCCGAGAACCCATCGGACGAGAGAAACATGATTGATGGTGAAGCCAGCGGTATAAATCCTTCAGTTCAGCCAGAGGATTTGTCCAGGAGCCTAGTTGAAATTGAGGAGCCTGCACAGATGGGAGAAGTTGGTGATGCAAGTGACCATTCTGAAGATAATGTGGCCGTTAGTGTCTTGGGGGAAAAAGAAGAATCAAAGGATCAACGAGAGAGTTCTGGGGAAGAAACTAAGGCCGAGAACCCATCTGACGAGAAAAACATGATTGATGGTGAAGCTAGCGGTATGAATGCTTTGGTTCAGCAAGAGGATTTGTCCAGGAATCTAATTGAAACTGAGGAGCCTACACAGATGGGAAAAGTTGGTGATGCAAGTGAAAATTCTGAGAATGTGGCCATAGGTGTCTTGGGAGAAAAAGAAGAATCAAAGGATCAACAAGAACATTTGTCTATAGCATTAAATTCAGAGGAAGAGAACAAGGCCGAAAACCCATCGGACGATAGAGACATGATTGATGGTGAAACCAGCGGTATAAATGTTTCAGTTCAGCCTGAGGATTTGTCCATGAATGTAGTTGAAACTGAGGAGTCCACACAGGTAGGGGAAGTTGGTAATGCAAGCGACCAGTCTGAAGATAAGGAAAACGAAGAATCAAATGATCAAGGAGAGCATTTGTCTCCAGCATTAAGATCAGAGGAAGAGACTAAGGCCGAGAACCCACAGGACGAGGGAAACATGATTGATGGTGAAGCCAGCGGTATAAATGTTTCAGTTGAGCCAGAGGATCTGTCCAGGGATCTAGTTGAAACTGAGGAGTCCACACAGATGAGGGAAGTTGGTAAAGCAGGCGACCAGTCTGAAGATAATGTGGCCATTGGTGTCTTGGAGGAGAAAGAAGAATCAAAGGATCAACAAGAGCATTTGTCTTCAGCATTAAGTTCTGAGGAAGAGACCAAGTCCGAGAATCCACAGGACGAAGGAAACATGATTGATGGTGAAGCCAGTGGTAAAAATGATCAACAAGAGCATTTGTCTTCAGCATTAAGTTCTGAGGAAGAGACCAAGGCCGAGAACCCACAGGACGAAGGAAACATGATTGATGGTGAAGCCAGCGGTAAAAATGATCAACAAGAGCATTTGTCTTCAGCATTAAGTTCTGAGGAAGAGACCAAGGCCGAGAACCCACAGGACGAAGGAAACATGATTGATGGTGAAGCCAGCGGTAAAAATGATCAACAAGAGCATTTGTCTTCAGCATTAATTTCTGAGGAAGAGACCAAGGCCGAGAACCCACAGGACGAAGGAAACATGATTGATGGTGAAGCCAGCGGTAAAAATGTTACGGTCCAGCCAGAGGATCTGTCCATGAATCTAGTTGAAGCTGAGGAGCCCACACAGATGGGAAAAGTTGGTGATGCAGGTGACCAGTCTGAAGATAATGTGGCCATTGGTGTCTTGGAGGAAAAAGAAGAATCAAAGGATCAACAAGATCATTTATCTTCGGCCTTAAGTTCAGAGGAAGAGAACAAGGCTGAGAACCCATCGGACGACAGAGACATGATTGATGGTGAAGCCAGCGGTATAAATGTTTTGGCTCAGCCAGAGAATTTGTCCACAAATCTAGATGAAACTGAGGAGCCCACGCAGATGGGGGAAGTTGGTAATGCAAGTAACGACTCTGAAGATAATGTGAAAGCGCAACAAGAGCGTTTATCTTCAGCATTAAGTTCCGAGAAAGAGAATGAGGAAAGCTTACCAACAGAGGATCCAACAGTTGGTGGTATAGACGAACCGGAGCCCAAGTGCTCTGTCTCAGAATCTGACACTAAGGGAGATGGTAAGAAATGTGACGACAGTATCAAATCAGCTGACTTAGATTCAGAGGCACCGCTAGAGTCGGTGAACTCCATCTCTGCTGCTATTGAAGCAAGTTCTGTACCATCAAATTCCATGGTCTCCGAGGAGAGCAAATCAGAGGAGTTAAAAGACGTTGCAGACGTTTAGTTTACTTCATCTGGATTAAGGTGTAGAAGTATAATATCTGAAATCAGTAAACTCAAAATAAGTATTTTTAGTCATGTGGTGTTAGCAGCATGTTAGCCGCGGATCGAGGTGCTTGTATCACCTAAGGAGCATAGTTCCAAACTTCCATTGCATGTAAAAACCGGCATATTAACAACTTATATTCTACCAATCCAGTCTACCTGCCTGCATCTGCAAGAAGTTCGTTTAGAAACTGTATCATGTTTTCTTAAGAGACATTTCTAGATTGAAGCTGATAAATTTTACAAGCTAGATATATGAATCTGCAAAGCTAGTAACAAAACTTTGTGGTGACTGTGGCTTACTTTGTTGTATACTGTAAACTTTTAGTATTGGAACACCCAAAGGAATGTCCTTATTGGATGTCGATATGACAAAAAAGAACAACTCGTAGATATGCCAACGTAATCTATTGTCGGCAATCCAACTTCTTTAACTGACAATTAGGGTAGACTTGTGAACCTCAATATAAGATCATGCCCACTGAAATAGAATCTTTCTATACAGATTGATAATTATAGCTTCAGGGGACAGTGAAAGTACATTTAAAAAACATTGCCTGAATTAATGTAAATTGGTCCTGGAGACAGCCATAATATATCTAAATTATGGATGTTCACGTTATGGTTCAGCTAATGAAGCTAAATGATCTGTGGAAATTACATATTTTCTAATGGTGTTGACTTGTAACTTAATAATTAATCCTTCATTCTCACAACACATGCAGGGAACTTTACTTGATAATAATTTTAAGGATTATTCAATTTCTTTAAACAGAAAAAAAATGGAGAGTGTGAGCATCAGCTTCATTATAAAGCAGCCCGGCCAAGTGCTTCCTCAAATACAACTAGCACAAATACTTCAAAGCATTTATAAAAGTCTAGAGTCGAGTCATGGCTAAGAATCAGCAGACTCTTGCTCGGTTTATATTTTCTCTTGTTTTGTTTTTAGCTGTCGCACTTAGTGTTAGTGCTAAGAGAGACAGTCATAACAATGGCAATAATAATGGTCATAACAATGGCCATGCGACGAGAAGGGGAAGATGGGAGGGTAAGCTAAAGATGAAATTCTATCACAAGACCTGTCCTGAAGCCGAGGATATTGTTAATGAGATTGTGTCCAAGAAAGTCAAAGCAAACCCTAACTTAGCTGCCAAGTTACTGAGGGTTCATTACCATGACTGCTTTGTTAGGGTATGTATTGCTTCTAAAACGTTTCTTCTTCTTTTTTTTTTCTCATTTCCTGAACATCTTTATAGTAAATATCATGAACATCATATCAAGTATAATGTGGATGCATTGATGTTATCTAGGGGTGTGACGCATCACTGCTTTTAGATTCTGTTGCTGGGAAAGACGCGTCAGAGAAGGAAGCGAGACCTAATCTCTCACTTGTAGGGTTTGAAATAATCGATGAGATCAAGACCGTTCTTGAAAAACGATGTCCCAAAACCGTCTCATGCGCTGACATTCTCACCTTAGCCGCCCGCGATGCCGTCTCGTACCAAGTAATATAAACAAACTCGTCTCTCTATATATATTAATTCATGATTAGAGAAACTTACTAACCAAACAATATATAGTAGTGTAGTGTGTGAGAAAACGTCTTACTGATCAAAATCAAGAATGATTCTTGATTTTTAGAAGATTTTTGGAATAGTTTATAGATTAATGTTCAAAAAAATTGATATTCTAGTATGGTCGGCCGCTATGGAATGTATTTACGGGACGAGTGGATGGAAGAGTTTCATTGGCTACGGAGGCCACCAGAGACTTGCCGTCCGCTGGGGCAAACTTCACCTCTCTACAGAAACTCTTTGCCGTGAGCGATTTGGACGTTGTTGACCTCGTCGCTTTATCAGGTTACCACTTTATTTTCTACTTATTATCTTTTTTTTGTAATCATATACATAGTACATAATATTCTTACGTTACTGATAAAGAACAAGCCTATGAAATAAGGGACAATGAAATAAGAAAATCGCGGTAATATCAAACCACGTGCCTGTCCATGTTAGGAAGTGTATGATGGGATGCTACAAAATTTAATTCTCCCATCTTCAAGATATAGTATATAATTGTGTGTAATATTATCGCTTATACTACAAAGTAGAGAATATATTTTGAACATAAAATATTTGAGGAGAATTTTGAAAGATGCGTCGTCACGTGATAGTTATTCAACATTGTAAATCATCTGATATTTATGATATACATTACCCACTATTTTACTAATGAACATTTTGAATAATTAGGACTTACATGCAGTTAACAAAATTATCTGATTTTAGTATAATTAAAATAAAAATAGTTATAGTTTAATTTGGAAGAACTGTTATTGAATAACATAACTGTTCCAGTTTCTATATCTTTTTTTCTTAACAAAATTAATGAAACAAAAAAACTTTTATATCAAATTTACAGATTTAAATAAATATAAATTTATTTATTTCTTTTAAATGTATATAAATTATAAAACACTTAAACAGTTATAAACAAATAAAAATGAAATTTTAACCAAATGTATTTATATCATAAATATTCACAGGGGAATCGTACAGTAAACTTTTGCATTTCACATTTTATTTCTGTTAAATGCAAATAAATTCTGAAGAAAAAAATATAGAAGTCATTACCATCCAATGATGAATTTTTATACATAGAGAACTGATAAAAGTTTGAGATGATTTTCTACTAAAAATAAAATAATGTGATATGAAACAGGAGCACACACAATAGGAACAGCACGTTGCGGTGTGTTTGGTCGGCGGCTGTTGAACTTCACCGGAAAAGGGGACACAGATCCTTCCCTGAACTCAAGCTACGCCTCTTTACTCAAATCCAAATGCTCCTCCGACAAATCTCAAAGACTCAACTCTTCTGCAGTGGTCGGAATGGATCCCACAGGAGCACTCTCCTTCGACAGTGGCTACTTCGTATCTCTCCTACAACACAAAGGACTCTTCACCTCTGACGCTGCCTTGTTGACTGACTCCTCAGCTGCTCATATTGCTAGTGTCTTCCAAAACTCTGAGACTTTTCTTGCTCAGTTTGGTCGGTCTATGATCAAGATGAGTTCCATTAAGGTCCTTACACTTGGAGATGAAGGTGGTGAGATTCGCAGAAACTGTCGCGTCGTCAACTAATAAATCACCTTCTACCCAAACCGTCACCTTCTAATTGCACCATGTAATCAATCATATATCTACTGAGATTTGTTTTACTTATGTCTTACTATTACTACCAAAGTAAACTTCTTGTTTTGGTCTTAATACATGAATGCTATTGGTTATTCAAACAGAACCAGAACTGAAAGATCCGAATCCATATCCCATCAGGGATGTAAAATACCCGAATGGATCATTTAGGGTATTACAAAATACATTTGAACGCGTAAACTGTTACTAACCAAACCAGAACCGATAACTCAAAAATCATTAAAAATCCTGTAAATTAACATGATTTAGTTTTACACTTCCTAGTTTTGGTCAAACTAGACAAGCTTTGATTTAGTTTGATGTTTTGGGTCGTTTTAAACTATTTTGTGGGTTCTTATGATCGGATTAGCTATCTAGTAAATGAGATTTCAAATTTGACTTGTAATCAAACTTTCATTACCACCAAATTTATGACATTTACATTTCTATTAACACATGAATGATGATGTTTGGTTAATGCAAGTTACAACCATCTTATAAAGTAACCTCGTTGTTGTGGTCTTATTAACACATGAATGATGATGTTTGGTTACAAAGATAGCGTTTTCATTTACTCACCCAAGTCCTAAATAGTTGCAACCATCTTAAACGATGGTCGATGGGTAATCATCACAATTACATCTCTAATTTACAAAAACTTCACATGTTTCATTCAACAAAAGGTTTTATTTTTATCATTGTATGTCAAAGTGGCAGAGAGAATCATTATCATTACCATCAATGCCAACACTTACAAGACAAGACAAGAAACACAAACACAAAGCAAGAAACTTTAAAAACATAAGCCATCGAAACAGTAGGCAGCAGCAGCAAACACATGTCTCAGATGTTAACGTTATCGAAAGCTTGAAGAGCATCACCAGTAAGCCTACAAACCCTCCACTCCTGAAGAATCTGAGCACCCATCTGCTCATAAAACTTAATAGCATTCACATTCCAATCAAGAACAACCCACTCCACTCTCCCGTAACCCATCTTCACCGCTTGCTTCGCCACAGCAGTCAACAACATACTCCCTAACCCTTTCCTCCTATACGGCTCCCTCACGAAGATATCCTCTATGTAAAACCCAGGCTTGGCCAAGAAGCTCGAGTAGTTAGGAAAAAACAGAACAAACCCCGCGATAACGACGTCGTTTAGCATATCCGGAGAGAAGTTGAAGCTCTCGGGGTCTTCGACGGGGAGGTCGAGGTTGTGGGTTTTGAGGAGAGGGGTGAAGTCGGGAGAGGAGAGGGTGGTGGGGAAAGGGGAGCGGGAGACTTCGAGGAGGAAGACGGAGAAGGATTTGAAGGGAGGGGAGGTGAAGAGAGTGGAGGAGAGGTTGGATTCGGTGGCGGAGAAGAGGTGAGTGAAGCGCTCGAAGACGGCCATTTGGTGGATGAGTTTGTGGATGAAGGGGACGTCGAGAGGTGTAGCGAGGCGGATGCGGGAGAAGAGAGGGTGGCCTATGGGGGAGGTTTGTGGGACCATGTTTGGTTCTGGTGCTGCTGTTGGAGGTGGTGGAGGTGCGGCGGCGGCTGCCATTTTTTTAGGGTTTTCGGAGAATGAGAGTGATGAAGACAGAGAGAGAGAGAGAAAGAGAGTGGTAATGGAGGTTCTAGATAACTACTTTTCTTCTTTTTCTTTTTCTTTTACTTTGTGGAGGAATCTTTAATGGGCCTTCTTTTAACAGTTTGGGCTATTTTGTATAAGCTAATTAATGGTCGTTTTCTAATAATAAGTAGGCTTGGGTTCGGTTTGAACGATTAATTTTGGTAGGGTAATTTAGAGTTTGTTTAATTTGATTCGCACAAGATTTTGATGAGCTGAATTGAGAAAAAATTGGGTTTGGTTTGGTTTGGTCGCTATGTTTAGTTCAGTATTAAAATTTCGCCAAAATTAAGTAGTTATTGGTTTTGGTTTGATCTTGGTTAAATATTTGGATGATTTTGGTTAACTTGGTTAGATTCAATTATTTTGATTTACAGATGATTAGTTATATTTAGAATTTTTGTTAAATTGATTATTATAGTTTTTGAAATAAAAAAACAAATTAACTAATTATCGAATCGAACCAAAACCATAATAGAGTTTTTAATATGTTAAAATATACCAAATTCATAACCAAATTTGAATTGAAAACCAAATAGCATCGGTTGGGTTCAAACCTTTCGTCCAACTAATAAGTATTGTTACAATTAAAATATTCTAATGTAAATGCTGTCAAAAAGAAATATTTCATTTATTTTTTTACCCTGAAACTAATAAAAAGAACAAAATTTATGAAAATTGTATTTTTCTTTTAATTTATGTGGAAATGTGAAAACAGTAATTATATTTAAAGGATTCATATGGTATTAAAGAAGAAGATAATTTATAATTATGATACATTATACATCAAATAGAAGGATTGATAAGTAGAGAATATATATAACAAATACATTAAATAAAAACATACATTCTACAAGCTTGGATATAGCAAATTGGTTTATAAAGTCACTCTCAAACCTCCCCCCTCGAAGCAACAAATAAGACACTAAATGTTACTCACCAATAAATTCTTTTTATTATTATTATTATTTTGATATATTTTTGTCTTTCCTCCTGGCCCAAAGAAATCTCCACCTCTTAGATAGTTTGAAAAAAAATCAAATTCTAAGCGTGAAGCTCGTGAAGCTGGCTCCTGACTGACCCATAAGCCTTCATAGCACCAGCTCTCAATACAAACTGATGGTACAAAGCTGCAATTGCTGCTCCCACAAATGGACCGACCCAGAAGATCCACTGCAATTAATTATAAGAAAAATTATAACCCCATTCATAACCTAATTAGGGCTCAAGATCGAGTATATATTAATTAGAGGGTAAAAAACACCAACTTGATCATCCCAAGCCTTTTGATTGTTGTAGATGACTGCAGCTCCAAAACTCCTAGCCGGGTTAATTCCGGTTCCAGTGATTGGGATTGTGGCTAAATGAACCATGAACACCGAAAATCCAATTGGCAATGGTGCTAATACCTTCAATACATTCATTTCAAACAAAACAAATTAACTGAATGAGCTATAAGCACACATATTATTAGAACAAGAGACTATGTGCGGACAATGTTACATATAAGCCAAACATATGGTTCGTACGTAATGAATCATACTTGAAAGATGTTAATATCATGGAACATGCATGTACAACTACCATATACATATAACACATGGGTCGTTGTGAACAGTGGACCATTTACATACAAAGACATGTGAATATGATGAAGGGACGTGAATCACAAAGATGTTATGTCGTTATATCGTGAATGGACCTTTTGGTACCAAAGAAAGATACAAGAAATGAATGAAAAATAATTGGACACCCATTTTGTCGTTTTTCTCATAGAAGAAATTAGACGCTACACTTATTATTACTTGGTCCTTATTATTTTCGTTTAGGCCAAAATCGTTAGAAATGATCGTCTTCAGTATTAATAGTGCTTTCTATAGCTGGCACTAGATTCTGTTACGTCCCTGGGTCCAAAATTGCGACAACGGAATCAAAAAATATCATGATATCTCTTTCCAGTTTTGATTGCCATCACTAGTAGTCTATTACTATATTTTGTTGAAAAGAAAATAAGTGAAGATAAAGAAAAAAAAAAGTGAAGAGAAAGAAAACTATCAATTTTAGTTCGAAATACTTATCATCTAATTTTTAGTTAGTTGTTATAGTTTTAAATGTTAGTTTATGTGTTTTATTTTGGGTTAATAACTTTGTATATCCTTACAAATAGTACACATTTAATTGTTCCATAAATATTTAGAACATCATTAGTGTTAAGATTATCTCAATGAATATCTAGAGCATATAATATTAATATAAGCTTAATTACATAATTAAAAATTTAGTTAAAAAATTTACACAATTCAGTTTTTTTTTTTTGCTGGATTTCGCATACAGGAGACCTCTCTTTATTTTTCTTTTACATTTTCTCACATTTATTTTTTGTTAGTTTTTTGTTGTAAAATTTATGTAAACTAACCATTGGAGATATTCTTATATAGTGTGAATACACTTATTTAAGATAGTACATATTTTTAAAAAAGTATTTCAACGGTTATAGTTTCTATTGAAATGTAAAGAAAAAAAGTTGGTATAGCTTACAGGAATGTGAGAGTCACGGGCATTACGCTTAGGGTCCGTAGCAGAGAAGACCGTGTAGACAAGGACAAAAGTGCCGATAATCTCAGCACCAACACCAACACCAACGTTGTATCCGTCGGCGAGGACATTGGCTCCACCGCCATAGCGGTTGTAATAAGTAGTCTGGAAGACTTTCACCAAACCAACTCCGCAAGTGGCCCCGAGACACTGAGCCACTATGTAGGATATAGCTCTCACCAACGACACCTTGCTAGCCAAGAATAGTCCAAACGTCACTGCAGGGTTAATGTGCCCACCTATACACATTTATGTGATTAGTAAGTTCATTAAACCAGTTGATACAATTGAGAGCTAGATTTTGTTTTAATCAACTAAACTTATTAATTGTGTCCTCCGTTTTTCTTTTAAATTGTAAGTTCCGGCATTTTCACACACTTTAAGAATATATTTGAATATCATATACTAAATTAATTAAATTAGTTACTTTAAAATAAAATTTACATTGAATTAAGTTTAATTTGTACTCATTCCGTTTCGTTTTACTTGTTGTTCTAGGTTTATGCACATATATTAAGAAAACATATGATTTTGTATATTTCCAAAATAAAAATACAATTAGTTATATACCTAACCATATTTCAACTAATATAAATATAAAATGAAAAATCTTATTAATAAATTTTACATTGAAATTCTAAAACGACACTTTTTTTGAAACGAATTTTTTTCCCTACAACGACAATTAAATCGAAACGGAAAGAGTATGTGTGAATTATGAGATGAACATTTATTTTACATAGGATGAGTAACACACTAATCTTTGTAAAATGATAAGAAAAATCTTAAACATACATATTTAGAAACCGGTAGGAATATAAATTTTGTAGAAAGCTAAGTTTTCTTACCACATGTGTATGCTGGTCACCATTGTGTTTCTCATTAAATCATTTGAGGACTATAGAGTTGTCTCATTTAATAGCTTTTTCAAAATATTACTTCTTTGTTACGAGTCTCTTAAGAGCCTTGAATTATGATGCATGTGGTTATAATTTATAAGTAAAGAAATAAGCAATAGAGAAGAAAAGAGAACCAGAGATGCCAGCAGTGCAGTAGACGAGGATGAAGATCATGCCACCAAAGGCCCAAGAGATGCCCAAAAGGCCGACGCTGGCGCAGGCTCCACCGCCGGTCTGGAGATCAGTCTGGCTCTTGAAGCCGATGACTGTCAAAACGGTGACGTAAAGAAAGAGGAGAGTAGCTATGAACTCAGCGATGACTGCTCTATAGAAGGACCATTTTCCAAGCTCCCTCGCCTCGAATATCTTCACACGCGGTGGATCTTGGTAATCCTTGCCGGACAAAGACTCCTCCTCCGTCAACTCTGTCGACATTATATGTTTTTGAATGCGGTTTATACCTTATTAGCTTCCACAGAGTGAGAGAGAGATAGAGAGAGAAGGGATGTGGCTGATGTGCATAGATGGTGAGTGGGTGTATTTATGGAAAGATATGGCGTCAGGTTTTTCCTCTTTTGCCCTGAGGTACTCTATTGATATATTTTTGTCTAAAGAATAATTCTTTCATTTCATATTAATTGTCGTTTTAGGTTTATGTACACATATTAAGAAAACATATGATTTTGTATATTTTCAAAATAAAAACACAATTAGCTATACACTTAACTATATTTCAACCAATAGAAAAATAAAGTAGATAATTTTGTTAATGAATTTTGCATTGAAACAAAAAAAAATTTCTATAACGACAAATAATATAAAACGGAGGGATTAAGTTTTTAATTTATTTTGATACATAAGCTGATGTACGGTGAAAATCTTTGTTGGTTCGGTGGTTTGAGTAAAAGTTTCTTAACCTTTCTACACTATGAGGATATGTGTATCGAATCTTGAAAAAGACGAATTATGCATACTAATGGAAATAATAATTGCATGAGATCTTGCAAGTAAAACAATTAGATGTGGGTCTACGTTAAAGGTGTAGTTAGTAAGAATTTTTATAAATTAGGTAGAGTTGTCGATCGTAAAATCATTTATATAATATTTTCTATAATTTATATATTATAATAACATAAATTGTATTAGATTTTGATCCGCGTTTCGAAGCACGAGATTTTTAAATTATATTATTTTACAAAGTTGTATTATACCAAAGAAGATAAATTTTTAGAATTATATAATCTATGAATTAGTTTAATAATTGAGATTTTGTATGTAGACTTTTATATAATTTTTTCTTTGGCATAAACATTTTATATGAACCAAATAGCTAAACTGAAACCGACCCAAAAATATAAGTTTGGTTTGGGTCAAGATCAAGAGAAAATTATCTATTGGGTATTTTTTTGGATCGCGGGTCTTTGTTTGAGTTTGTGTCTTTTCTGAAACCCGATCAAAAATATTTTATGTATATTAAATATATATATTTAAGTAATTTGAATATGTTTTCGGTATTACGGATATTTTTTAAGTTTTGGTTTGGATTTACAATTAGATTTTTGGGTTTCGGGTAAGGTTCAAATTTTTAAAAAAGATATTTGGGGTATTCAGATAAATTTTTGAATATTTTTCAGTTTAACGGGTCAGATTTCGCATAAAATTTTGGATTTTTAGGTATTTAAATATTTTCAGATATTTGTTTGCAGTTTTAAGTGTATTTCGTGTTTTGAGTATTTTTCAAATTTTTGGATATTTTATTTTTTTAAGATATTATATACAAAAACAGATCTGGATCTGTTATATCCACATCAGGTACAATAACCTTTTTATATTAATTTTTTAACATTATTATATAAAAACCATGGTTAATAAAATATTTTTAGAGAAAAAGTATTATAGAATAATATTAGGATTTATTAAAAATATTCAAAAAATTATATGGTTAGAATAATTAATGGAAAGACCAAAAAATAATTAATAGATATACATGACTTTAATAAACTTTTTGTATTAGATTTTAAAATGATTTCTTTTAATAGTATAAATTCATTTTAAGTGAAAAATATATAAATGTATAATATCTAAACAAATAATTTTCAAAATCGTGAATAATCAATATTATTATTGTAAAATCGGGTTAGTTTTAAAAGAACCATTGAATTTCTACGTAGTCATGACATTCATACTAACCAAAATCACATTCTTTAAAAAATCCTTTTTATATGTTATTTGACAAATAACCTCTTATAAAAAAAAAACAGCGTAAGAAAACTTGAATTGAATAATGATCATTTTATTGAAAGAAAGAAAACAACTAACGCAAAATGGATATATGCACGACTCTGGTTGTCCTTCGTTTTGGTACCGCCATTATTTCTCTCGCTCTTTTATTTATGGTATTCTATTTTTTGGTCCATGACTCCACGGCCGATTGCTAATTATTACAATATTTCGTACCAGATAATGAGTACTATTATTTTCACAAGTTATTGAATGTCTAGTGCATATATTATTTTCATTAGTGCCGGTACCAAAAAGTATACTTTTATAAAGTAACTTTATCCACGACAACAAAAGAGCTCGTTACATATCCTAGGGTTTAATTTAAAAAAAATAAATCCCAGGGTTTAATTTCACTGATTGCAAACATTTTGTATTATTTGACAACTAGGTTTTTGTTTTTATCCTTGCGTGAGAGGTGTACGAAAACTCAATGCCTCTACTCACTTCAAATATTAATCAATTAAACGTCTGAGAAAAACTTAGATATCGATTCCAAATCTTTCAAGTTTCAAAAAAGATCTTAAAGATATACGGTTATACCATTACATGGTTTATGTTTAACTGCTGGTAAAAATACAGCCGTTATAGTGTCTTTATATAAATTTAAAACGCAAATTATCAGATAACCCATCGAGTAGCATCAGCTCCAAATGTGGTCGACATGCCTCCTATTAAGTGAATTTTAGTCCTATTAAGTGAATTATATTTTATAAAGCCAACCACTACGTTTTCTTATAAGTTTTCTGAAAGTTTCCACATATTTAGGGCATCATTATCTCTGATCTCTTAACCGGAGTTTTTAACTTATGATTTGACATTTTTTTAAAATATTTTTCGGCTAAGAAACGGCTCTTATATCTCTTATTGAAGAGACGGTTCTTAGTTATGCTTAGTTAAAAACTAAGAAAAGGTAAGAACCGTCACTTATCTGAAGCTAAAACTCCCGATTAAAAGACTGGGAATAATAATGATCTTATACTCGGTTAGCTACGGCACTCAGTGCATTTCCCCAAAGATGGTCTAAATAGGAACCACCAAATTACAAATATCATTAACCACAAAATTTAGCATGTCCAACGGATTTTTTGAGTGTTCGAATTTATTTATGGCATGAAACAACTCGAGAATGGGTGGCCAAGAAACTAAGAACACCCCAAATAATGTTTCAAGCTGCTTTCATATCCCCCAAGAAAATGGAGAGAGAAGGAAGAAACGCTTCTAATGGTAGTCAATTTTCAAACGATCGATAACTTGATTTCGTTGCAAATGACTTGTTTTTTAGTTAAAAATAAATAAATATGTGTTTCACTTATACCTATTATTAACAACAACGGTATTCATATGATTCAGTTATAGATCTTTTCTTTTTAATTGTCATGTATGATAGACTGATAGTGATTGCCTAGTTTGCTGTTTAAGTTTTTCTTTTGATAAAAGCTATTTAATATTTTTATTGACAATGATTATTGACATATAATGAAGTCGGTGTCTACGTACATTACTTCACTAAACTACTCCGATACTTACCACATTCAATTTGTTTTAGTTTTATATATAAAGAGTTTAAGAAGTTGAAATATTATTTTATATATATATATATATATATATATTAGTAATCATTTTAGAGGTGAACCAATTAAAAAAACACTGTAAGATATAATTTAAAAGAAAATATAAGAATGAGTTGGAAATAAGGAAATTGCCAAATATAGAATCACAAGAACCTGAAACAATAGGAAAATGTGAAACCATATTAGAATCACTTTTTATTGGTCTAATGATTTCAAATATTTTTTATTATATCAAATATTTTTTTATTGGTAAAAAATATTTTAAACCTCTATATATCAAATATTTTTTATTCACGTGGCATATGTGGAAGAGCAATCTAATGATCTATACGTAGCCAGGTCCGTCCATGGCCGAGTAGAGTTGGACACAAAGATAAATACAATATGGCATTTGACGTGAGGCGTTTGGCGGAGTGTCAAGTTCTACAAACAGATGATGATGTATCACTCTTAATAAACGAACCGACGACATAGACTAATCGTTACCCGACTTTTTAAAAATATTGATTCGTACTGCATATCTTGATAGCGCAACTTCTTTTTTTTATAAAATGTTTTCTTAAGTTATTTTGTAATTACGATTTCTCTAAAAGATGTCACACTCTATGTCAATCGGTAATGTTGAAGGTTGAAATATGGCAATAGAGAAATATTGGTGACTGTTTCTTGGACAGAGACTAATCGTGAGGGGGTGAATACATTCTGATACACATAATAAATGCAACGATCTTATTTGACAAAAATTCAGATAAAAAAACATTCCCAAACATGATCTCTTCTCTCTTCTCCGATTTTCTTTTGCCAAAATGATACCCAATTAAAAGAATTCTTTACATTCACGTAATTCAATTTTTTTCTCAAATTAATGTTCTATATGTTTCCTTCATCTTTTTCCTAGTATTTCTTATTTATATGATATAAATGTTATTAATGTTTATAAAATAACTAAGGCATAATTATTGATTGATATTTCCTTTTAATTTTTATAATCTTTATCATTTTGAAATGTATATATACAAGACAAATCGATGATTTGTTTATAATAGTTTTATAATATTATTTTAATGAAACATGTTATTCTGGCATCTTGAAAAACCTATGGTTAGTACACTTCTGATGTCGGCGAGATATACGTGGCGAGAATTGTGGATCGAGATTGAGCTGGCATGAGTTTGGTCGGACTTGTACAATATCCTATTTTGGGTAAAGGTTCAGTGGCTTACAAATTATTATTGAATCAGAACTCTGAAATATTTAACTTGTCCACATCAGTTTTTGTAAATATTTTATTTCGTACAATTTCACTTTTGTATGTTTCTCATAATTTAGATGTTAGTCTTGGAAAATTTCTGAGACAACGATTTAATGTTTTTTGTTTGGGGATTGAACATTGAAGGATGGTCTCTTGCTTTATCAAAGCTGTGATAAGTTTAGTGTCGGCTTTATAGTGAATAAGTGAGATTCGTTTCTGAATTTAGACGTTTTGCATTCATAAACCTTTTTTTGTGCAATTGTTACACACTCCTTAGCGGATTTTTTTGCATTCATAAACAGTTTATTGTATGGGTATTTTCACTTGACAATTAACTATTAGAGCATGATTATCAGTGTAATTAGTTTAAGAATTTTTTAAAAAAAAATTGTGTGAAAAAATAAAATAAAAAATAACCAACTATGGATCGTCACGTATCAATGAGATTCGCAAATAATATAAAAACCCTTTCATAACCGATCTTTATCTCGTGTCTTTAGCAACCGGTTTTACCTTTTTTGTGGGTCTATTCATTGTTTTTTTCTTAAAAATCCCTTAAAGATCTTACGTTAAACATGGTCTTACATCATCAACAGTAATTTTTGGGGGGATAAACACAGCCTCAAACTGCTAATCATTTATAAAACATGATTTTAAAACTGCAGTCTAAACACTTTGCAGATACAACGAATATAAAGACAAAAAGTCTAACGGGTAACTGCAGAAGATAGTAGAATAACTGACGTTGATGGAATACGACTTTGGTAATAATTTGCACCTTTTTTGACGGATCATAATATATGTAAATAATTGAAAATTTGTAAGAGCGTTAACTTTCATTTTTTTGGCTATAAACATGAAATTGTCACAGAAATCTTCTCAAGTATCATGAAATACAAAAAAAGATAAAAAATTTAGCTAGGTTGCGTTCAAATAGAAAATAAACTTCGAAAATCATAAACATTGTTACATTTAAATACTTAAATTTGGTTAAATACCATAAATACAAAATTACCATGCATATTTCAACCATTGTTCGTTTTATTAAACCTAAATATATACAAAGAGGATGGTTTTAAAGTTGAGGATAAGACTTTCTATAATTTGTTTGACCATACGATCTTCCTTATGAACTATTCTTTAGTTTACTGTGGAAGTCTCATATAAAACACGCTTTGCTAATAATTTACATATAATATGTTGATGGAATACGACTTTGATAATAATTTGAGATTTTCTTGACGGATCAACATAATATATATATATATATATATATATATATATATGTAAATAATTGAAATTCTTTATATGGGAATTAACTTTCATTTTTTTTTGGCTAGAACATAAAATTGTCACCTAAAGGTTCTCAGGTATTATGAAATCCCCAAAAAACAACTGACAGTAATTTACTATTTTGATTTCAAATAGACAACAAACTTCGAACATCATGAAATTTGTTACATTTAAATATTACTTAAATTTACTCAAATAACATAACTACAAAATAACCATATATATATATATATATATATATATATATTATTTTTAAACAGGAGAGTAACCATCCATATTTCAACCATTGTTTGTTTATAAAAACCTAAGTACAAAGAAGATTGTTTCAAGGTCGAGGTTAAGACTTTCTATAATTTGTTTGACCATACGATCTTCCTTATGAACTATTCTTTAGTTTACTTTGAATGTTTGTACAACATGCTTTGCTAAATTCAACTACAACACAGTTCTTCTTTATATAAAAAGTTAAAAACACACACAATCAATATTATCTACAAAGTAACTTATATATATGAAAATCGTCGTTGTAAATTCAAATCACTAAACAGATTTTTGTAGAAAGATGATGATGATGATGATGATCATGGTGGTGGTATGATGTTGATGTTGTGTTTTTCATTGAGGATGTTGATAATATAATTATTATATATTATGATTAATAATTGTATTTTCGTTTTGATGTCGCTATGGCCTGATCAAATGTTGTTAGTTGTAGGTCTTTGGATTATAAGATTAGTCACATGTCGCAATTTGTTTTTAAAATCATTAAATTTTAAATGATGTAAAATATTTTTTCAGTCTAGCGATTTGATTAAGAATTCATTAATAATTTTACATTAAAATTTGGAATTCAAATTTCAGAAAATACAGATTATAGAGAAAAAATGTTCCNCTGTCACGGACTGATTTCTTTCAGCAATCAGGACGTGCGGCCTTAGTACCTTTCCACCTTGTGGTTACTAAGTCAGCCTTTCGGATAGACTAGGTCAGCACTTAGAGAGAGAGTGGGTCGTTTTTAGAGAGAAGGCAGAGCTTTTGAAGTGTTTTTCTTATTGAAATCTCAATGCTTTACAAGTGAGGATCTCACCCCCTATTTATACAAAATCACCTCCTTAACGGACGGTGGAGATTAAACCGATCTAACGGTTAAGACTACTTCCCTCCCCTTAAGTAACTTCATGGAGAAGTACCTTTCCCTTAAGTAACTTCATAGTGAAGTACCTTCCCCTTAAGTAACTTCACCCTTGGGTTTTCTATATTTTACATTATCCTTACTTAGATATTTTACAAGCTTATAACTTAGAAAAATACTAAGTATGGTCGGTTCTTAACCTCCCGATCCCGACCCGTTCTTTCTTCAAAAAGTTGGGGCGTGACATCCTCCCCCACCTAAGCCGGTGACGCCCTCGTCGCCGTGTATGCCTTCAGCGCATCCCGGAACTGCCATAAGTCGTTTTCTGGTTCCCAGGTTGCTTCAGCTTCTGGTTGACCCTTCCACTTGATAAGGAAATGGGTCTGTCTCGGGACTCCTTGTTTCCGGACCTCTTTGGACGCCAATATCTTTTCAATCTCCTTGTCATATGACTTAGTCATGATTGGCGGTGCCCTCATTGAAACGCCTCGGTCTCGATCATCTTCGTCCACGTGATAAGGCTTCAGCATGCTTACATGGAAGACCGGATGAATCTTCAGTGTATCCGGCAAGTCCAAACGGTAGGACACCTTTCCCACCTTCCCAACTATCTCGAACGGCCTTTCGTACCTCCGGATCAGGCCTTTGTGTAGACTCCGGAATGCCTTGAACTGTTGTGGCAACAACTTAACAAGGACAAGGCCGCCTACTGTGTACTCCGAAGGCCGTCTCTTCTCATCTGCCCACTTCTTCATACGCTTACGGGACTTCTCCAAACATGCTCGGGCTTGATCAGCATGTTCCTCCCAATGCTTGACCATGATAAACGCCCCTGGGCTTCTTCCCTCAGTCTTGGGCGCAGCCAAAGTATGTGGAGTGAGTGGTTGTTGTCCGGTTGCAAGCTCGAACGGACTCCGTCCCGTTGCCTCACTGCGTTGAAGATTGTATGAGAACTGGGCTATGTCCAGCAACTTCGCCCAGTCTCGTTGGTTGGCGCTCACAAAGTGTCGGAGATAGCCCTCCAACAAGGCATTCACCCTCTCGGTCTGCCCATCAGATTGCGGGTGAAAGCTTGTGGAAAAACTTAACTCTGTTCCCAGCATCTTGAACAGCTCCGTCCACAAACGTCCGGTGAATCGGGGATCCCGATCACTCACGATGTTCCGCGGCAGCCCCCAAAGTTTCACTACGTTCTTGAAGAACGCCCTAGCTGCCTCCTCCGCGTTACAGTCCCGGTCACATGCCACAAACGTTCCGTACTTGGAGAACCGATCTACGATCACCAAGATAGATCCAAATCCTTCGGACTTGGGTAATGCGCTGATGAAGTCCAGCGAAACCGAGTCCCATGGTCTCTCCGGAATCGGAAGTGGTTGTAGTAATCCCGCAGACTGTTTGTTCTCGGACTTGTCTTGTTGGCATATTAGACAAGTCTTCACATAGAGCTCCACGGTATCCCTCATCCGTGGCCAATAGTATCCAGCTTCGACAAGTGCCATCGTTCTCTTCTGTCCCGGATGGCCCGCCCATCGGGTATCATGGCACTCCCGAATAATATCCCGTCGAAGGCTTTCCCACTTCGGGACATAAAGCCGACGACCTTTGGTGTAGAGTAGCCCATCCTCTACCCAAAACCGATACGCCTTCCCCTCATTGGACAGCTTCATTAGCTCCTTGGCAACTGGATCACGTTCCAGCCCCTCCCGGATTCGAGCCATAATAGCCCCCTCGACTTGGCTCATTGCTGCTAACTCCACTTTCCGACTTAATGCATCAGCCACCACGTTCACTTTTCCCGGCTTGTATTCCAGAGTATAATCGAACTCAGCTAGGAAATCCTGCCATCTTGCCTGCTTCGGGGACAATTTCTTCTGGGTCTGGAAGTAACTCGTCGCCACGTTATCCGTCTTGACCGAGAAATGCGACCCAAGGAGATAGTGTCTCCAAACTCTCAAGCAATGAACTATGGCGGTCATCTCTTTCTCTTGAACCGTGTACCGCCGTTCAGTCTCATTGAGCTTGCGGCTCTCAAAGGCAATTGGATGCCCATTCTGCATCAGCACTCCCCCGATGGCATAGTCGGAGGCATCCGTATGTAGTTCGAAAGGTAGACTGAAGTCGGGTAAGGCAAGGACAGGTTCTTGACATACCGCAGCCTTCAGTTCCTCAAAGGCTTCTTTGCAACGTTCGGACCATTCCCATGTATTCCCCTTCTTGAGTAGGTCCGTCAGTGGTGCAGCCTTCCTCGAGTATCCCTCAATGAACCGTCGATAATAATTGACCAGACCAAGGAAAGATCGCAACTCCGTTACCTTGGTTGGTGCCTCCCATTCCATAATCGCTTTAACTTTCGGTTCATCCATCTTCAGCTTCCCGTGCCCGATGACATGGCCAAGGAACTGAACTTCTTCAGTGGCAAACGTGCACTTCTCCCTCTTCACAAACAGTTCGTTCTCTCGGAGAACCCGGAATACTGTCCGCAGGTGCTCTACATGCTCCTCCATCGAGTTGCTGTAGATGACAATATCGTCCAAGTATGCCACCACGAACCGATCCAAGTAGGGCTGTAGGATCTGATTCATAAGGGTGCAAAACGTGGCTGGGGCGTTAGTAAGACCGAATGGCATTACCAACCACTCGAACGACCCATACCGAGTTATGCACGCAGTCTTTGGTTCATCTCCTTCCGCTATCCGGACTTGATAATAACCCTTCTGTAAGTCCATCTTCGTATAGACCTTTGCCCCTCCAAGTCTATCGAAGAGATCCGCGATCAATGGAATAGGATAGCGGTTCTTGATGGTTACCTTGTTAAGGGCCCGGTAGTCCACGCACATTCTCAATGAACCATCGTGCTTCTTCTGGAACAGAACCGGTGCCCCGTAAGGTGCCTTGGACGGTCTCAGCTTCCCCGTCCCTAACAACTCATCGAGCTGTTTCCGTAATTCCTCCAGCTCGGTTGGAGCCATCCTATAAGGCGCCATAGATGGTGGCTTGGCTCCTTGCTCCAACTCGATCTGATGGTCCACCGCCCTCCTCGGTGGTAAATTATCGGGCAACTTAGCGGGCATCACGTCCTTATTCTCTTCAAGGACCGTCTCAACGACTTGTGGGATTGACTCCACGTTCTTAGGCTCATCCTCCACCTTCATCATAGCCAAAAACGTGGGCTCCCCCTTCTTCACCCCCTTGGTGATCTGCATCGCCGATAGTTGCCTTGTCCCATGAGTGTTTTCCTCCAAGGCTGGAATCATGCACGGTGAGCCCTTCTCGAGAATACACACCGAGCTCAATGCGGGCATGGGTATGGCTGAGACTTGTCTCATGAAATCCATACCTAAGACCACCTTGAAGTCGTCCATAGGAATGACTGAGAAGTCTACTGGTCCGGTCCAACTTCCCAACCGCATCCCGACCTTACGGGCGATCCCATTGACGGGTTGAGCCTTAGCGTTCACCGTCTTCATCCAACCATCCTTCTTGGACCACTTGACACCAAGTCTCACTGCTTCGTCTATCGCCATGAAGTTGTGAGTGGCCCCCGTATCCACCATTACTCGGGTAGGTTTACCGTTGATCCGAGCCTCAACGTACATGAGCCCCTTGCTCGTTGGCTTCACCACCGGGTTAGCCTTCAGGGCGTTTAGCAACTGCAACGACCCCATCTTACTTGGTCCTTCCTCCGGAGTCTCGGTCTCCCGACTCTCCATGATTGCGGACAAGGACCCCATCTTCGGACAGTCCTTCATCGCGTGTGGCCCCTTGCACACGAAGCATCCTCCCTTAGGAACGAAGGACTTCTTCCTTGCTTCAAAATCTTCCCGACGAGCACCCTTCTCAAAACTCCTTGAGTTGGATGGCCGGCCCGTGTCCCGTCTTGCTCCCCCACCTTTGGCCACGACCTGCTCCTTCCTCTTAAAGGACTCGGACAGACCCGAGGTACGGAAGTCGGACAGGGACTCAGCCACCGCAATGGCTTCATCCACTGTCTGAACTCCCCGACGCTGCAACTCTTGCTTGGCCCAAGCTTGCAGTCCATCGGTGAAATAGAACACGAGATCCTCCGCCGTCATGCTCGGGATCTGAAGCATTAGTGTTGTGAAATCCTTCACATAGTCCCGGATCGAGCCACGCTGTCTAAGTTCCCTCAACTTCTTGCGGGCTTCATACACGACGTTCTCCGGGTAGAACTGCCGCTTCAACTCCCTCTTGAAATCATCCCAAGTATCGATCCGGCACGTTCCTTGTTCGATCTCGGAATGCTTCCTGCGCCACCACAGCATGGCCGTGTCCGACAGGTAGGACGTTGCGGCCTTCACCTTCGCATTCTCATCCACCAGGTTGAGATTGTCGAAGTACTGCTCCATCTGCCAAAGGAAATTCTCGACCTCCTTGGCGTCCCTCACACCGTTGAACCGGTTTGGTCGCGGAAAGTCAACCCGACCAGCACTAGGTCCTCCAACGGCTCCAGCATTAACGCTTGCCCTCTTGACCAGCGTAATGTCTTCCTCCATCACAGTAAAACGTGCCTTCATCCCCTCGATGTCATCACGCAAAGCCTGGACGGATCCCGTCACCAACTCCTCAAGTCGAACGAACCGAGTGTCCAAATCGGCAGCATTTTGCTTCACATCTTCAAGCCCACCGAACACGACACCTTCCAGCTCATTGACGGTATGCTCGACCCTCTCGAGCTTCTCACCAATCTCACCCACGGCCACACCCAAGGCCTCACGGGAAACACTCTTTTCCCGTTGGGTTCCAGCACGGGTGGACGTGGTCTCCCTACCGCGTTCTTCCACACCGGATGTCGAGCTCACTTCCTTATCTTTGCCTCCCTTCACCATTTTCAAACGGACAGAGTCTCCCCTTGTCTGGATTGTAACTTCGCTCTGATACCAACTGTCACGGACTGATTTCTTTCAGCAATCAGGACGTGCGGCCTTAGTACCTTTCCACCTTGTGGTTACTAAGTCAGCCTTTCGGATAGACTAGGTCAGCACTTAGAGAGAGAGTGGGTCGTTTTTAGAGAGAAGGCAGAGCTTTTGAAGTGTTTTTCTTATTGAAATCTCAATGCTTTACAAGTGAGGATCTCACCCCCTATTTATACAAAATCACCTCCTTAACGGACGGTGGAGATTAAACCGATCTAACGGTTAAGACTACTTCCCTCCCCTTAAGTAACTTCATGGAGAAGTACCTTTCCCTTAAGTAACTTCATAGTGAAGTACCTTCCCCTTAAGTAACTTCACCCTTGGGTTTTCTATATTTTACATTATCCTTACTTAGATATTTTACAAGCTTATAACTTAGAAAAATACTAAGTATGGTCGGTTCTTAACCTCCCGGTCCCGACCCGTTCTTTCTTCAAAAAGTTGGGGCGTGACACGTCGGTCATGTTCTTGTTTGATTGTTGGCCGGGGGTTGGACCTATGCCTAGAACGGTTCGGGGGTGTTACAAGAGGTGGTATCAGAGCATGGTTCCGTCCATGCGTGACACAAGTGCTTTCAATGTTTTATTGAGTCAAAAGAGTCACAAAAAGATGTTTTAGGAAACCAGCCGCTTCCCGCATTAGGTTTAAATAGGAATAGGACTTACCCTTTTATGTGCGTGCAGATGGCTAATCGCAGGATAGGCGATGATTGACGAGATCGGATTTGGGGAGAGGGTAGGGTTCCAGCAGGGAGAGGATTGGGTTACAGATCAGATCAAGAGGATGGAAATGACGTTAGTAAGATGTTTGGACACGACATGAGCCCTCTGCAGAGAACAAGATCTTTTCCGGTGTATGGCAACAGGACCAGAGATACAAGAGAAGACAGTTTGGCGAGCGTAGTCCAAGTCGTAATTGGGAGCAGAGACATCAGTATGATCAATCTGCTCAATCAAACCCGAGACCAGATCAGAACCGTGCCACAGAAAGACCACAAGATCAAGGAGCAGAAAACACTTTGAAGCTTTTGCACGACGTGATGGCCCAAGCACTTAGTAACCGAAACACACATACTGATACCCCTGAAGTTTCCAAGCTGTTATCTACCATGAAGAACATCGGATCTTACAGATACAAGGGAGGATCAGATCCTATTGAAGCTCTCAAATGGATTACTATGATGGAGAAGAATTTTGAAGCCATGGAGTGCCCAAAATAATATATGAAGAAGATCGCAGTGTACTACCTTGAAGGAGATGCAACCGGATGGTGGGACAGCATAGAGAGGCAACGTGGACATACCATCACATCATGGGAATCTTTCAAGGGAGAATTTGAAAGGAAGTACTTTCCTCCTGAAGCAAAGCATCGGCTGGAGCGTCAGTTTATGAACCTAGTTCAAGGAGATAGGCCAGTGAGGAGTTATGATTCTGAGTTCACAAGGTTGAGACAACATGTTTTTGATGGATGTGAAGATGAAGGAACGATGATCCGTAACTTTATGTACGGATTAAAGCCGGAGCTTGGAAGCCGTTTAGCTGGAAGCAACTTTAACAGCTTATCCGATCTGGTGGAGAAGGCTGTTAATGTTGAGACTGTAGTAGAGACAGAAAGGATGGTTACACAATATTCTGGGACACACCCCAAGTTCAACCAAGGAGAAAGGTCGAATTACAACAAGGGTCCAGGGTTTAATAAGGGCAAAGGGCGAGGAGGCCAAAGCAAATATCGCGGTAACTCTGGGGTCTGTTACATATGTGGTCAGCCGGGACACATTTCCAAATTCTGTCCCAACAATCAGCGGAACAACCAGCAAGGTAACCAGCAGGGTTATTCACAGATAAGGATCGAGGATGTCACTTGTTTCTCTTGCGGAAAGAAGGGCCATTATGCTTCGTCATGTCCAAACAAGCCAATCCCTGCGACCCCTCTCGCAATCCGAGCTCCTCCTAGCCGTCCAGCAATTGAGCCAGCACCGAAGAAGCAAAACCTAGGAGGTAGGGTTTATGCCTTAGGTATAGAAAACCCTGACAATGCAGGACTACTGGAATTTAACCTCTCTTTTTTTTTTAGTGTATGGAATTTTGGCTACTGGAATTTAGTTAGGATTCTGGTTATATTGCTTGATCGATAGGTTGCGCGCTTAGAAATATTTTGATTGTGATTGAGATATTGTTGATTGAGTTACTGTGGCAGGAACCATACATGTTGCTGGTAAACCCACTCATGTATTGTTCGACTCGGGGGAACACATAGCTTTCTGACCCCTGAAGTAGCTGCCCAGTTTTGGGATTGTTTTGTGGTTGACAGGGTAAACGTGGCAGTCTTGACCCCTGCAGACCGAACCCTTCAAGCAGATCAGTATATCAAGAATGTTCCACTTGTTATTCACGAGAAAGAGTTTGTGGCAGATTTGTTAGTCGTGCCTTTGGAAGGGTACGAAGTCATCCTTGGAATGGACTGGTTATCGAGATATGGAGTTCAGATCGATTGTGGAAAGGGAAGATTGTTGTTTGGCAGAGGCAAACGTCCAGAGATGGTATATTGTGGAATCAGTCCTAGTATGACCGTGTCACTGATAGCAGCGTTGAGAGTCCAAGATTTGTTTCAAGACGGGGAAGTGTATTTGGTGACTTTATCAGTTAGTGGAGGAGCCACTGACAATGAGGTTAAGGTTGAAAACATAGAAGTGGTCCAGGAGTTTGAGGATATATTTTTACCGCTAAAGGAATTACCTCCACCTCGGAGTAATCCCTTTACCATTACCTTGGAGCCTGAAGCAAAACCTATAGCTAAGGCACCGTATCGGATGGCACCAGCAGAGTTAGCTGAGCTAAAGAAACAATTGGAAGATCTATTGGAGAAGGGATTCATCCGATCAAGTTCCTCACCTTGGGGAGCTCCTGTTCTATTTGTNATAGAAGTGGTCCAGGAGTTTGAGGATATATTTGTACCACTAAAGGAATTACCTCCACCTCGGAGTAATCCCTTTACCATTACCTTGGAGCCTGAAGCAAAACCTATAGCTAAGGCACCGTATCGGATGGCACCAGCAGAGTTAGCTGAGCTAAAGAAACAATTGGAAGATCTATTGGAGAAGGGATTCATCCGATCAAGTTCCTCACCTTGGGGAGCTCCTGTTCTATTTGTGAAAAAGAAGGACGGAAGCTTGAGGTTGTGTATCGATTATCGCGGTATCCACAACATCACCATAAAAGACAAGTATCCTCTTCCGAGGATAGACGAGCTGTTGGATCAACTCAAAGGAGCAAGTTGGTTTTCAAAGATTGATTTGGCATCAGGATATCATCAAATTCCAATTGCCGAGTCAGATACTGTGAAGACGGCATTTCGGACGAGGTATGGGCAGTACGAGTTTGTGGTTATGCCTTTTGGTCTCACAAACGCCCCTGCAGCTTTCATGCGATTGATGAATGAAGTGTTTCATGACTACCTCGACAAATTCGTGATCATCTTCATTGACGACATATTGGTGTACTCGAGAAGTGAGGAGGAGCACAAAGAGCATCTGAGACTAGTTATGGAGAGGTTATGAGACCAGAAGCTATTTGCTAAGTTCAACAAGTGTTCATTTTGGAAGAGGGAGATTGGATTTCTTGGTCATATAGTATCAGGAGAGGGCGTGGCTTCTGATCCAGAAAAGGTCCAAGCCATAGGAGAATGGCCTAGACCCACCACAGTGAAAGAAGTGAGGAGTTTTCTCGGACTTGCGGGCTATTATCGGAAGTTTGTTAAGGACTTTTCCTCCATTGCAAAGCCCTTAAATAAACTGACCGGTAAAGGAATACCTTACCTTTGGGTGGAAGCAACAGAGAATGCATTCAAGACATTGAAGGAAGCTCTCACCACCGCACCAGTGTTAGCTTTGCCCGAGCAAGGAAAACCTTACACGGTTTACACGGATGCTTCACGAGTTGGGTTAGGTTGTGTTTTTATGCAAGATAGGAGAGTCATTGCGTATGCCTCGCGACAACTACGGAAGCATGAAGATAACTACAGTACACACGACTTGGAGTTAGCGGCAGTGGTGTTTGCTTTACGAATTTGGAGATCCTACTTATACGGGGAAGAAGTAGAGGTATACACAGACCATCAAAGTCTTAAATACCTCTTCATTCAGCCAGATCTTAACCTGCGCCAGCGTAGATGGATGGAGTTTGTAGCTGACTACGACCTAAAGATTCGTTACCATCCTGGTAAAGCGAATGTTGTTGCAGATGCCGTAAGTCGAAGGAAAATGGATGCAGATTTAGACAAGGAAGTGGATATGTTGAATGAAGAGTTGAAGCAAGTGAAGTTGGTCGTTTTGGAAGGACAGACAAGTGAACCATTGGGAGTACAAGCAGTGAATCAAGCCAACTTGATTCAGAAGATTAGAGAGGAGCAACTTAAAGACGAGAAGCTACAAAAGATTGCTGAAGAACTCAGAGGGCAAGTCGAACCAAGTAGTGCTGGCTACTACTTGGCGGATGATGGAACTTTGCTTATTAATGGGAGGATCACGGTCCCTAAAGGACAAGGGATGAGAGATGAGATACCAAGGATCGCACACCATTCTTTACTTAGTATCCATCCTGGAAGTTCGAAGATGTACCGAGACGTGAGAAGATACTATCATTGGCCGGGTATGAAGAGATCAGTAGCGCAATGGGTTGCACAGTGTGCAACATGTCAGCAAGTCAAAGTCGAACACCAAGTTCCAGGAGGACTGTTGCAGAGTCTTCCGGTACCTCAGTGGAAATGGGACTCGATTTCCATGGATTTCATCACCGGTTTACCCACTGCTCCAGGTAGATCGAACAATTCAATCTGGGTGATTGTGGATAGGTTAACAAAGGTCACACATTTGTTATCTATGCGGGACACGGATAAAGTTGAAGTATTGGCCGAGCTGTACATCAACGAAATTGTGAAGTTACATGGAGTACCTTCAGACATCGTTTCAGATCGTGACCCTAGGTTCACCGCAGCATTTTGGGAAGCACTACAGGAAGCCTTGGGGACGAAATTGTTTAGAAGCACGGCGTTTCATCCAGAAACAGATGGCCAAACGGAGAGAACTATCCAGACAATCGAGGACATGCTTCGGATGTGTATTCTCGATTGGGCAGGAAGTTGGGAGAAGCATTTACCGTTGGTTGAGTTCTCATACAACAACAGTCATCATGCGAGCATAGGGATGTCACCTTATGAAGCTTTGTATGGAAGGCCATGCAAGACACCTTTGTGTTGGACGGAAGTGGGAGAAAGAAGAATGTTTGGATCGCCTATTGTTCAAGAGACTACGATAAAGCTTGAGACGATTCAGACAAACATGAAGAAGGCTCAGGACCGTCAGAAGAAGTACGCAGACCAGTCAAGAAGAGAGGTAACATTTGAGATAGGAGATTGGGTCTATTTGAAGGTTACAGCACAGAAAGGGAAGGACAGATTTGGCAAGGTTGGGAAACTCGCGGTCAGGTTCATTGGTCCGTACAAGATCATCGGGAGAGTTGGTGAGGTAGCTTACCGTTTGGATCTTCCTGAAGATATGCATTTACATCCGGTGTTCCATGTTTCCATGCTTCGGAGACATATACGAGATCCAAGTGCTGTAGAGCCCGAGAGAATTGAGGAGCTAAGGTCAGATCTTACATACCCAGAAGGACCAATCCGATTGGGAGAAAGGCGTATTCGAAGACTGAAGAATCGTGAGATTGCTCAAGTACAAGTTTTCTGGGGAAGACAAAACAGGATTCATGTCACTTGGGAGAATGAAGAGAGATTTAAAGCCGATCATACCGCGGGGGATGGATGGTCGAAGAATTGATCGTGAGTGAACCATGGATCGAATAAGCTGCTGGACCATGGTCAGAAGAGAGTTAGATTGATCAGAAGGATGTTTTGGAAGTATGATATTTTTGGAAGCACGACGGTTTAGAAGCTCGACGTTTCAGAACCCGACGTTTTCTTAGGAACGAAGTTTTCTACAAAACTTTGTATCTATCAGTAAAATATCATTTGGGAGACATTATAAGTTGGAAGCAGGACGGGAGTTAAGCAGGACGGGAAGTAAGCACGACAGGATCGAAGCATGATGGGAAAACACGAAGTTGGGGCAAAAACCCTAATTTCGGTATTATCGATTTTTCGAGGAAGCCGTAGGCTCGGGAAATATTTTCCGTCAAGGTCAGGATTCAATTGGAGTTTATTAAAAATATTCATCTCATCAGAACGGGCGTAGAAAAATATTCAGGATTGAGCGCGGGATGAAAATTCACCGAAAGGGTCGAAATCAGTCGAATGGACCGAGAAGCTTAACGTAGCCTTATCTATGAGATAAGAACGTGGTATAACCTGCCTGGCATGGTATGTGGCAAGGGAAGCAGGAGGTGTTGAAGCCCAGGAGAGCACAGCATGCTGATTGACACACAGAAGCACGAGGTGCCGCGTAACCTCCAATCCGAGCATGCTGAACGACATGTGGGCATTGTGGTGTCAATCTGGATGAGTCCAGGAAGTGGGAGAGACATCTGGAGGGCTTGGTGTCATCTGGCATGCAATCCTCATCATGCTGAGAGACATGTGGAGCACGAGGTGCCGCGACGCATGCGTCTGGAGCCATGCGAAGCGACACACGGGCTGCCACATGGTTTGTTTATGATTGGTTGCTTGTCCTTATAAATACCCATGACCCCCACTCCTTTTCAAACCATCCAGCACACCTGAAAGACACTGAAAAACTTGAGAGAGAAACCAGAGAAAGAAAGTTAGAGTTCCGATCATTTTCGAGTCTTTTCGGCAGTTTTAGAGAGATTTCGAGAACAGTTACTCTGCTCGATTTGAGTCAGCATCTACAGAAGCTCTGCACGAATAAGATCAATCCAGACGTGGGTCTAATTGTGAAGGTCAAGAAGAAAGGGTTCGGATCGCAGAAGACGGGTTCGGGGTCAAGGCCACGGTCGACCGAAAACAGTGAGTTATAACCAATTGTTTGCTGAGCTGTTTTCATGCAGGTTCCCATTACTTGGAAGTTGGATCATGGCAGGAGGCCAGGTCTAAACTTAGTAATGGTTTGATTAGTTGATAGTAATGGTTAGATTGATTGAGTTGATAGCATGCTTAGTTATTGCTTGAGAACCATAGTAGCATGCTAATGGTTAGGTTGATTGGTTAGCGATTTCTGAATGATTAGATGATATCGCTAGGTTGTGAATGGCTAGATATTCTGGAATTAGTCTTTATTCTTGATTCTAGAATATATTTGATTGTGTTTGGTTGTGGTGATTGCTTGAAACCTTGGTTATATTACCGGGTTTTGGTATTTGTTATGTATTAGCCGACAGCATTGTGTAACCCACATTGCTAGGCATGTATAGGGGTGAGTTAGTGTTCCTTCAGACCTCGTACCCAGCGGGTTCAAGGAAACCCCTTATTCGCTGGATCGGGAAGACTCAAAGGAACGGGGTCATGGCCTATGGCTGAGTGATTACACGACGGTGTAATGTGGCAGTGACCCGAAGGACTGTGGGCTGTCGCGCGGTGACCCAAAGGACTGTGGGCCGCGGTCGGTTGAAAGTTCCTTCTTCCGACCTTCGTGGTAGGGAGATAGGATATTGCTGATAGTGAAGGAGGAACCTAACGTCACCGGGGCCCGAGTTATATATATATATATTATTAAGGGATTTGGTAAACCCTAGTTTATTTGGATATCGATTTTTAAAGACTATTATAGTATCGCTATTTTACTCGTATTATTTTATACTACGGGTTTCAGATTTTGGTTATATTATTGCGGCTATTACTTACTTATGCTATTAGGTGAACCTCTCGCTTTAGATTGTTTGGGGTGGGATAGCGAGGGGTTGTATTTGTTAGTTGGGGATTGTAACTCACTGAGTAATGCTAGATTACTCACCCCTCACTCGTTGTTGTTTTCAGGTGACCAGTAGTAAGCTTGTAGCGGTCGCGGGAAGCTAGGCTGGCTGGTGTAGATTTTTATCTTTTTGCTTGCGACGTTTTCAGACTATAGTATGTATCTTTT
>MU105661.1:0-19911 GCA_012274485.2 Sinapis alba | reverse complement strand
CAATGCTTCAGTAAAGAGTGCCTTAATTTCCTCTTGAGTCTCTCCACAGTTTTTGATGAACATATGCAATGGTCAAATCTCCCAAGCATGTTCAAATGAGATCTTTTTAGGAAGCTTTCTCACCATCTTCCTAAATACAACCAGCTGCTCTACACTAATGGGATTCATCGATGGTATAGATGGAACTGGATATGGAATCTTTGGAACATAGACTCGAACTGGTGGAGTGTCAGCAGGTTTGTCGGGAGCAGTTATTCTTCAGGCGGCAGGGGGCCATGTTCTCTCTTCTGCGCATAAGGCAGTCTTAAAAAAACAAATTTTTTTCTTATCCCTCAGCTTTCTCACAACTGAGCTCTATTTCATTAAAGTGCTCATGCCTAGGATTTTTATCAGTTTTCCAGGGGACGTTCCTTGCTGCCTCTTGACACTCTCAACTGTTTGTGCAATCTGAACGTCCATTCTCCCTATGTTGTTGGCAACAATATCATATTTGGTGTTCAGCTCGGTGAACATGTTGTCCATCCTGGTGTTGATATCTGTGGTAACCTGATTCAACACCTTGACATGAACCTGCTAACTCTGGAGCACTGCTGCATCATAATGTTGATATTTTTCAGCTCATCTTGCGGACCGCTGGCTGCAGACGGAGCGGCTTTCTGGTTGCTCTGCGGATTCTGCTGGTTATGATTGTGATTTTGATTCTGACCCACGAACCAGTTTTGTGCCTGACTGAAAACAAAGGTTCTACCCTAGAAGTTTTGCGGGAAGTTTTTCTGATACCTAGCTCCTTGTGCATGATTGCTCTGCACCTGATCACCATGGTTCTCCACATTGTTGCTCCTATAAAAGAATAACTGCTGATTGTGCCTAACATTGGGGTTATGATTGTAGTTCCAGTTCTGCACATACCCTTATCCGTTGATGTAGCTAACCTCTTGCTGATCATCCCCCTTCTTTTCAGCCTCTGAAGCAGCTTCCTGAGTGATATGAATCTGCTCAGTTGTAGCTTCTTCCATGATGAAGAATTTCCCTTGATTTTTCTTTAGTAGCTGATCAACCTTGGTTGTAAGATCGTTTATCTTCTGGGTATCGACACTGTTGACTTTCTTGGAGTGATCGCTCTCCTGATTTTTATTGGACGAGCTTGCTGCCATGTTCTCGATCAGCTCGATTGGTCCTTCAGTCGATTGGGTCATGAAGTCTCCCTTGCTCATGGAATTTAGAGAATTTCAGAATTCTCAGTCAACTCGAACATAGAAAATGCCTAGGAGGTAATCATTATCAAATCCATGGTGAGGGCATTCTCTGCGGTAATTAATACGCTCTCATGCGTAACAGAAAGGTTCATCAATGAGCTATCTGAAAGAGGATATCTTGTTCCTTAATGATGTATTCTTCGCCTTCGGGTATAAGTTGCTCAGGAACGCTGATCGGACCTGCTCACACAAAGTAAGAGAGCCGGTAGGGAGATAATTTAGCCAACGTGCAGTCTTTTTCCATCATGAGAAAACAGAAATAGCATGCACTTGATGTAGTCAGGTGGTACTCCATTTGCTCGAGTAAATCTTGAGACAAAGCTTTCAATATGCTCCATCGGGATCTATGCCGGGAGACCATGGAACACTTTCCTCTGCACCAAAGCGATCAAAGCATGCTTGATCTCAAAGTCCTGCCTCAGACAGGTTGGAGGAGTAATGGCATAGCGCGTAGTAGGAAATTTACGCAGAAGGTTTTTCTGCCCGATTGGAGCAGCTTTCTCTTGTTAATGCTTCTGTGTGGCGTGTTGAGCAGCTTCCGGTTGAGATTGGATCATCTGCTGCATCTACTGCATTTTGTGTTGCATCTGTTGCATTGTAGCAGCGAGATTCTATTGGTTGCCTTAATCGCCCATTGTGGCGGTGGTCGGCCTTGGCTGTTGACGGTTTGTTCTTTCTAACCTTGCTAGCTCCTGGTTGGTAAGTGTGACTAATTCTCCTGATACGTTTCTCCGAGTATGTCTGCTGGTCATGAACCTGGAACATTAGCTGCAACAAATTGGATTGAGCAAGTTAGAGGTCTTAGACTAAATAAGCAACCGAAAATAAGGTAAAAAAGCTGGTCTCCAGCAACGGCGCCAAAACTTGATACACTAAAAACTGTATCTTTCCTACTGCAAGCCAACATTGTAGATCTAGTAATTGAGATTCAATTCCAGATGACCAGTTTACACTTTTTTCTATGGAAACAATATCAAGCTAAAACAAATCGATTAAATACAAATAAAATAATTAAAATAAAGCAAATATCAGAGTTGTTTTGGTTTCAGTTTATTAAAGAGCTAGGTTCAGGGGGATTCATCAATATACTTAGGTTTATGGGCCACACAACTATTCATGGAAAACATACAAGCCAATCTCGAACTTGAACAACAAGATTAGATAAACCCACTGCCGCAGTGTCTACCAATTTATCAAGCAATCCTAATACCTAAACAGTCGTTTGGATTAGAGAATGATGACAAGCATTAAGATCAATTGGTTCACAATTTTCCTTAACATCAGCTTTCGTTGGCTAAGGACAAATCGCTTATCTATGCTTTTTTAACAACCTAAAACACTTTTGATGATTAGATTAAACCTATATTTAGATGCTAAATGGCTAGTGTAACACAAACAGTAAGTATAGCAAAAGATAAAAATATCAAAGAATAACAATCCTATTTGTGTCTACTTCATTGATCCATGATCCCTAACACCTTAAACATAACAAGTTGACTACTCAACCATGAAGCAAGAAAACACAGAGATCAAGAGTGAACAAAGCATGTAATATGTAGATAAATAGAAATAGGGTTCATGGGGTTCTTCTCTAAATCGAGAGAGATGGCCTTCTCCCTTTACAAAGTAGCAAATCACGAATCTCTAAAGCTATATAATCTTTGTTTTTTTCTCTCAAAAGTAGCGTAGTATGTAATAGAAAAGAGGAAGATAATATATGTAATGGTCGTTGGTGACTCAGAGAGAAATATGGGTTGATTAGGGAAATTCCCTAAATATCTTGTAGTTTCCGTATAAATCTCTGCCGCTGGAGCAGGCACTCGGCTGCTCCGCATGAAAATCCACAATTTGTACTCTTTTTCCTCTTTTGCTCCAAGTGATCCATCTCTCATCCAATACAACTCCAGTCCTTTAATAACTCAGAAAGGACCAGAAAGACTCGATAAAGACTCGATAAAGAATTGAAAACCAATTGGAAAAAATATATATAAGATGTCAAAACACCATATATCAAAGACCATGAAAAAAGTTTGCAAAGTAAGTAGTCTTCAGAAACTCCAGTGCATTTGATCACCGATGCTATTTCCTCTAACATTCTGATGTGATCCATTGAGTGTTCCTCAGGAAGACCGTGAAATGTACGCTGACCCACATAATTGAGGTATTCGGGGTCCAGCTGAAAGTCACCGCCCTGAATTTCTAGTAATCGAATTGTAGACCTGTTAGAGTATAAATGATCAGGTGTGTTGTGGTCTTGCAAAGCTCTATGGCATTCAATCAATCCCACTATTTATAGGAGCATATTTTCATCAGGGATTTCAGCCCCATGTTCTTGAATCAATTGGCACTCAGAATCGTAAGCATGACCGTTAGGATCTCGCAAGATTCCCTTCTCATCGGCCTTGATAATTATAATCTTAAACATCTCTGCTTTCTGCTGGGTATTATCTAGCGATGCTTATACAACGTCGATCAACGCTAACTATTGAAACTAATCTTCTCTCAAAAAGTATGTGCTTCCACAAGCAAAAGAGAAAGAACATATTAGTAAACAAAAACAAATCTAGACTAAACTTTAAACTAAATCTAATGACAAAAAGAAAGAGTCCCTCACAATGGTGCCAAATTTAATATGCTCAAATTATCCTAGAGTAACTCTCTCAAATAAGAGATCAATTGCAACACTTATGGATCAAATTCACAGGGACTATATGATTGGACAATAAACTTTGGTTTTCTAGTTAAGCTAGACAATAGTGTTGAAAACAATAAACATAAGTGATAAATGATTTGAGTGTAAGTTTTCAAAGTTAAGGGAGCTAGACTTAGGAGAACTCGCAGGTATAGAAATCCCAACTAACAGATTACCAGGGATTGATTTTAAGAACTGTTCTCGGACTCAAACTCATATAATGATCAATCAACTCTCGATGCAGAGATCATCTAATGTATAAACTCTTGGATTCTAACTCTTGCTGCGAATTCAAACTTCAGACAAGCATTGAACTCAAGTTTGATATGTTCACTAAACGCTTAGACCAACTCTCCTTGTGCCTAATCATTTAGTTCATCTAGGTTAGGTTCAAGTAATTGACCATGCTCTCGTGTGTCTCAATTATCCTAGGATCTAGGTTTACGGTGATCAACCCTAAATTTAGCATTAAAATTAACCAAATGAAGAAGAAATTAATTTTCCTAGTAATTCTATCAGTTTAACAATTCATTTGATGGCCTTTGAAGATTACTCAGACATATGCATAAAGAATATCATAAAATCTGAATAAACTGCATGAATAGAATAGAGTAATACGGTAATAGAGGGGGATCAAAATCTTCTCCCTAAAAGAGTTCATATATGTCTCTCCAATTCTAATCTCTCTGTTCTAAAATGAAGCGTTGCCAAAACAGTGGCTGGAAAATAAACTAATATAGGTTAAACACGTCCATAGACTTTTTGAAATTAAAGTAACTTGTGGATAAAAGAGCAACTCTTGAAAGTTATGACAGGATCAAAATTTGCACTACCATCAATCAATGTTCACATCATGTTGCGACTCCACTTTCTGCACAGCTACGGGTTTTCTTTACTTTAACCTCCATTTTGCTCCATAATCACCAAAGTACTCTAAAACGCACCTAAACCTTTAAATGGCCTAAAACAAACTCAAAGTACATAATGAAGACTCTAAACATAGCCTATAATAGGCTTAAAAGTGGTAAATTCTGGGACATATCACATAAGGTTCCTAATAGTGTAAATGTACTTGATATTCAGACAGTCCGAGGAAGGATATCTATTTAGGTATTCCAGAAAGTTTTGGGAGATCAAAAACTCAGATTTTTAGTTATCTCAGTGAAAGAATTGTGGAAACCGAAATTAACACCATCGATTTTAGTGAATGGAGGAAAGCAAAGAAAATCCTACTTTCCTTGAGATCTGGATTCTCTGCGAGAGGCAACGACAAGCGACCAAACAAATGCGGAAAATATACAAAGATAACAAAACGAATCTAGAAAAAGTAGATTTTATTTCTAATCTACGTAAGAGCGTTGCGATTGTTACAAAAGATTAAAAAGGCTTCAGCGCAAGAGCTGTCAGCGAGTTATCTAGTTCAAGCCACCTTAAACCTGATTGAGTCGCAGCTCAATAACAAAAGACGGAGAAGACACGAAAACGTTTTATTGCTTTCAGACTGGACCGTATGAAAGGCTGCCTACGTACCCCTTTCGAGGATCAAGTCAAACGTAGTTCAGTTATAGAGGTTGAATAAGAGATCAAACTGCTAGTGCGAGTTCGTCTAGTATGAGTGCAAGTCATAGAAACCAAACTTATCGAGGATAGAGCCTAGGATTTCCAAGTGCGGAGAGTTCTAGAGTCTAAAAAATTGTCCTTGTGCTCCTTGCCTTGCCTATCCTTGTATATGCCTCTAAGGTCGGTTGCATTTTTACCATTCTGCCCTGACCCAATTTTATCCATTTGCAGAAGTTTTCCTTATCTTTCTTAATTTCCATGGTTATCCAGAAACTTGACATTTATCCTCTTTTCCATTTATCCCTTCAAAAACTAAGTAAACCGTCATAACGGATGGGCTCCTTCTCGTCTAGAGTTTGTAAGCGGGCCTTTATCACGTTTGGACCCTCTTAGGCCGTTTTTACGATTTCTTTCAGAGAAATCGCCTTTTGTATGAGGATGGTCATTAGTTTTCTTGAGACAACAGAGAGTAACCGTATAGTTATGATGAAAATTGTGTTAAGCCAACCAGTTTCATAGTATACGACTGATTTCTCAAATTTTCTGAAAGATGAGTCTCACGGTTTTTATCGTAAAAATCCAACGACAAGTCCAATCGAGATGATACAATGACCAATTTGATCAGGACTTCGATACTTAATGCATGGCTTGTCCTTGGATAGGAAATCTTAAGTCATAAATTTTCCTCGCCCTAGGGGGAGATGGACTGATCTGTGGATCGTCCCCGCCGTAGTGTGGGTTGGTTTTGCTTGGAACGTCCCTGCCCTTGGGTGGGGTTGATCTTCAAGCAACGTCCCCGCCCTAGATAGGGGTGGTTTGTATTGGATTTTCCTCGCCCTAGGGCGGGGTGGTTGATTCATGAATTGTCCCTGCCCTTGGGCGGGGTGGCTGATCCATGGGACGTCCCCGCCTTAGGGCGGGGTGGTTTGGCTCCAAAGTTATTTGTGGATCATCCTGTTTGATCGTAGAATTGTGTTCCTAAGCTTGTTTCCCAGACCTTTCTGAAGTTGTCTTGCAAAGCTTTCCGAAAGAACTGAATGGCAAAGTCAAACGTTGAGTCCGAGAGTGCGTTTTTCGTCCCAAAGATCTCGGAAGCCGTTTGTTTAAAGATTGAATGATCTTTGGTCGAGACTTTGTACCTCGATTGTTTTTTGAAAAAAAAAAATTACGAGGTTTTAGTTTTTTTGGTTTATCTTTTTCTTGAAAGAGAGTACCTCTTCGAGAGTTTTAGCTGTTGATTTTGCCATGACCGATTTTGACCCTAACGCTACTCTTTTGATTAGTCTTTTTTAACCAGAGATCAAGATGAAGTATACTCTTCCAACAATATGATGGTAGTATGACCTAATTGGATCTATAAGATCTGATTTTTGATAGTATCTGCCTTTTAAAGTGCGTACAAACAAAGATTATGGATTAACAAGAGGCCTCCACAATTTTTTTGCTAGTTAAGCAGTATTGAAATCATGTAGATCCCAAAATCCTAATACTGCTTCTTCCTTATCTTGACATAATTTATCCCAAAAATACCAATAAGTACCTTTGAAGTTTCCAATATTACTCCACTAAAAGTGCGCAATTACACTCGTGAGTTTTTCGTTACCGTCTTCGGGAGCCTAAAGCATGACATAACATGTGTTAACATTTCATAGGCATCTGGTTTTATCATTACTTTCTTCCCTCTTTTTTGGAAAAAAGCAGAATTTTCACCCATTAACTTTATTGATTATTCTTGTTGGGGACAAAATCGGTCATGGCAAAATCAACGGCTAAAACTCTCAAAGAAATATTCTCTTTCAAGAAAAAGATAAGAAGAAAGAACTAAAACCCCGTATAATTTGAAAAGAATTAACAAAACGATCGAGGAACAAAGCCTCGACAAAAGATCATCCAATATTGAAAAATGGCTCCGGAGATAGTTGGAACCAAAAATGTACTCTCGAATAAATGTTCAACATTGCCATCCAGATCTTTCGAAAAGCTTTGCAAGACAACTTCAGAAAGATGTGAGGAACAAGGTGATAATCCACGAACAAATCCACCCCACCCTAGGGCAGGGACGTTCCACGGTCCAATCCACCCCGCCTTAGGGCGGGGACAATCCAAGACAAACCATCCGCCCTAGGGCGGGGACATTTGTTGAATATCAACCCCGCCCTAGGGCGGGGATGATCCACGGATAAGTCCATCTCCCCCTAGGGCGAGGAAAATTTATGACTTAAGCTTTCCTATCCAAGGACAAGCCATGCATTAACTATCTAAGTCCTGATCAAATGGGTCCTTGTTTCATCTCAATTGGACTTGCCGTTGGATTTTTACGATAAAAAACGGCAAGACTTGTCTTTTGTAAAAATCTGAGAAATCAGTCATATACTATGACACTGGTTGACTTAAATCCATCTTCGTCATAACTATACAGTTACTCTCCATTGTCTCAAGAAAACTAATGACCAGCCTCATAAGAAAGGCGATTTCTTCGAAAGTAAAAAAATGGCCCAAGAGGGTCCAAACATTACAAAAGGCACGCTTACAAACTCTAGATGAGAAGGAGTCCATCCGTTATGACGGTTTACTTAGTTTTCAAAGAGATAAATGGAAAAGAGGATAAATGTCAAGTTTCCAGATAACCATGGAAATCAAGAAGGATAAGGAAAAGTTCTGTGAATGGATAAACTCGGGTCAGGGAAAAGGGTAAAAACACAACCGACCTTGGAGGCATATATAAGGAGAGCCAAGGCAAGGAGCACAAGGACGATTCTCTTTAGACTCTTAGAACTCTCTGCACTTAGAGACCCTAGGATTTATCCTCAATAAGTTTGGTATCTATGACTTGCACTCATACTAGACAAACTTGCACAGGCAGTTCGATCTCTTGTTCAAACTCTATAACTGAACTACGTTCGGCTTGATCCTTGAAAGAGGTACGTAGGCAGCCTTTCATAAGGTCCAGTTCAAAATCAACAAAACATTTTCGTGTATTTTTCATCTTTCGTTATCGACCTGCGATTCAATTAGGTTTAAGGTTTTAGGTGGCTTGAACTACATTACTCGCTGACAGCTCTTACGGCCAGAGCTTTTATAATCTTTTGTAACAATCGCAACGCTCTTACGCGGATTTGAAATAAAATAAACTTTTTCTAGATTCGTTTTGTTATCTTTGTATATTTTCCGCATTTGTTTGGTCACATATCGTTGGCTCCCGCAGAGAATCCGGATCTCAAGGAAAGTAAAATTTTCTTTGCTTTCCTCCATTCACTGAAATCGACGATGTGAGTTTTGGTTCCCACAGTTTGACGCTAGAGGGAGGGGTGGATTACTCTTACTCTCAGGTCGCAAATGCTTGATCAAAGCAATATCTGGAAATGTGAAAGACAAACTCACAGCTCACAAAAACGCTGGTAAAACAACTCCAGCAGAGACGGCTCTTTTGGCCAATGCTTACGCAAACGCCGCAGTGTTTAACAAAATTGAAAACCTAGTCGCGACTTTTTGCCACAGGACGAGCACCAAAACGAGCACATGTTTTCTCTGTTAAGACAAAAAGGGCAACGATAACATCTATCCAGACCCGTAAAATTCGTCTCATTACCGATTTGGAGAAATCTCGACGAGTAAGGGTTCAACCAAAAACATTTTCCGAGAACTTCGGATAAATAAAACTTGATCTCCTCGAAACCGCGGAGAACCCTTAGATTACTCGCGGAAATAGAAGCATGGCAAATTGGGTTCCTAAACCCCCACCGATATACTTCTTCCGAATAATGTTCAGAAAAAAGAAGAAGTTGATTTCTTAAAATCACTCGAAACCTAAAACGGCTAAGAAGACTAAACAAAGCAAAACGGGGGATTATATCCATCACCTCTAAAACGTTTTCTGAAACATTAGGTTTTGTAAAAATTAAAGTGTCACTGCGAACTCTTGACATTCGTCTACTAAGCTTACTTCAGAAAGAATACTCAAAACTCCCTTGGATCAATCCCACGAAAACAAGAAAACTTCTGATTATGTTTGGTCGCAACAATCAAGCTCTTCATAGCAAGAGTTTCCGATATTAACAACTCAGAAACTAGATTTGCGGAACAGCCGCAAAATGTGAGTTTTTTTCCAAAAAACAGCTCCTGTACAGCCAAACTCGAAAACATCTTTACAGCACAAATTTCGTAAAATTAAGCTCGACAAAATATTTTACGAAACAATTTTCATAAAATTAAACTCGATAACATTTTGCAAACAAACTTTCTCAAAATTAAACTCGAAAACATTCTACAAAATAATTTTTATAAGATTAAACTCGACAACATTTTGAGGAATAACTTTTGCAAAATTAAGCTCAAAAACATTATGCGATTTTTTTTTTTGTAAAATTAAACTAGACAACATTTTGCAGAATAACTTTCCCGAAATTAAGCTCGATAACATTTTGCGATACAACTTTCGTAAGATTAAGCTCGGCACTATTTTACGAAACCTCATTTGTAAAGTTTAAATAAGACATTAATTTACGATACAACCTTCATATAGTAAATTGAACAACTTTGTGAAACAGTTCTCGTAAACAAAACTTGAGAAACAATTCGACGACCTTCGGGAAATCAGACAAGATCATATGAAATGGTCAGCAGAAAAACAAAGACAATAAGGGCTAGGGCAGGACTAGTTCACTCTCAGCTCGACAAACTGGCACCTTACCCGAATGACATTGTGTCCATTGCTTATTTTTCCTAATCGCCCACTTCAGCCTTCTTCAAATCATCACCTCCTTCTCTTCACTTTTTTTCAACGATTTTGTAAAGTTCCTTTGATACAAAGAAACACAATTCATTTTTACAAAATCCTGCCACATTGAGTCAAAAACATCTAATCATAAATATTTGATAGACTTTTCAACAATATACAAAGCGCACTTGGTCAATTTAGTAGAACCAGGGGTACGAAGAGACGAGAACAAAAAACTTTGACGTTGAAATATCTTCCTCACTCCAATATTCTCGTCAGAATTTCGTTCAAAAACAATTCATATGAAAATCAGTATCAAAATTTTCGAAGTTCTTTGACATTAAGTCGAAAATAGTCATTCCTAAAATGTCAAATAATCTTTCAATAAAATATTTACTAATACCCACGAAAACCTTTGACGAAATACAAACCCGTTCTCTACTATGAAAACTAAAACTAAGGTCAGAAGACACGAAGAGAAGAAGAATAAAGAAGGGGAAAACCCGAATATCCGATAAGACTAAGGTATGTCCGACTTAGAAAATTTTAGCAGAGTTGGAATTTTTTGTAGGAAAAGAATGAAAATGTTTTGGAAATTGTCGTAAAGATTAGTGACCTTAGAATCTTGATGGATAGTCTTGCAATCGAAGTCTTAGGCAATTTTCATGTCTTGTTCTATTGTTTCTTAACTGTCCAGTCAAAACTTGCAAACCGATCTAATCTCTCGTAAAACCGAAAAATGATCACCATGCATTCAAGCATACTCATCTCGCTTCATAATAGAAAGAACTATAAACATGAACGTCGTCTTAAAAGCGACTTGTTCCTAGTACTTTTCTTAAGAAACCAACCTATTCAAAGACGCCAACCTGGAAACAACCAAAAATCATAATCCCAACGTCGTCTTTAAATCGACCCAGATTGTCGATCATCTCAATCCTCGAAAGGAAAAACGTACACAACCTTCGAAAGAACAGTTCATCCATTCTCTTTCGTAAAAAAAAAAAATAGGGAGTAGGTACTATACTCGTATACTCCCATACTTCAAAAAAAATTAGTTCAGCATCAAGAAAACGCTTTCGACAAAGCAAAATCTTGCGCCATTAGGCAATAAAATGATGCACCGAAATCGTCCAAAAGGCACATGACAATCTAAAATTTGTCTAAATGCCAGCGGCATACCTAAACAGACGAAAATTATACGAGAAATCTTCAAACATCAAGGAATAGCTTCCAGTTTCCTTTGAACCAAGAGGATCACCCAAAAACATTTGCAAAAAAGCAAAATCAAGAACACAAGTAGCAGCGAGCATGACAAAGGGAACGCGTCCTCTTCGCTCGTTCACTAGATCTACCACTGGTTGACCAAGATACCTACTAAAACGTTTCGCGACTAGATCGTAACGAAATAACCTTTGGTAAAACTTCCTGAGTGACACCAAGCAACTTTCACCAAAGGATTGAAATCAAAGCGGGAACGTTTCTTGAATAATCTTCAGAAACAACGCTACTTTGACATCTCCACATATAACGCCAATTTACTATCTTTATAAAACCGATCACCCATTACTTCCGTATAACTAAAGTATTTTATACAAAACAGTGTACGGGAAACAAGGTCGGTATGATGCAAAATCGACTTTGCAATAAGGAAACTAAAATAAGGAGAACCTGATCCACACTCGCAAACGTCGTGAGTAACCTGCAAGAAACACTCTACATTTACTTATGTAATAACCCTTCTCGTAAAACTTACACGAGACATCCTTTGTATAATATGATCGAGACATACAAAGAAACTTTCTTAACCAGGTTTTACAAAGAAGTGCTTAGACGACTCTTAGATAAATCAAATCGAAGCTGAAAAATTTGTCTCTCGACGATAAGACTTTATCTCGTCAAACTGCGATCTAACAGATTCTCCTTTTGCCAGGTGGCTCACTGGCTTTCGCCATTCACTGCCCTCACTTACGTCCGAGCAGGCAATCATCCCACAACTAACTCCGCATGGGTCATGTATCAAGCCTCCTAGGCTTCTTCTTCCTTGGGTAAAAATAAAACAATTTTCATACTAAAGGAAACATTATACGAAACATTCATCGTATAACTGAAACCTAAAGTGGAAGATTGTTTTCGACCACCATCGGCAATCTTAACATTGAAAACACCGACATGCTTGGCCAATCAATCTCGACGAACAACCCTTGGCCCTCGGCCGACTACGCCTTCCTGTAAAGCTCGAACCAGAATTCGGCATCCCCTTTAAGGACAATCATAAGCTAACATGACCTTGATGTTAAACACGAAAGTGTCATCACTCCATTCAATCACTTAAATGGCAAAACGACATTCTGTGATTCGTCTAAATGCTAAGTGAAGATTATGCAAATAAATATTGTATAACCCAAAAATGGAAATCATACAGTAAAGTCTTTATGACAAGACTCAATCCTAACAACCAAACGGGTAACAAAAAATTTTAACTTGTCAAAAATCGACCAAGTTCTATATGTTAGACAATTCACTTTAAACCCATAACGTTTTACCCATAAAACACGGTATCTAAGGAAAACCTTGTAACAAAGCTCCTGGAGCTATACGTAACATCCTTACAAATACACAAAATAAATCTCGGCGGGCCGACTCTTCACAAAGCACAATGAAAGAAAACGCTTCTTCCCAGGAACGCAGGATGTCGAAGAAGCATGAAGAACCCTTTTTGACAAAAAAAAATCCTCGATAAAAACATCATCTTGGAAGATCAACAGTAATACACACTAACTCCTTTCTCGACAATTCTCAAAAACGGTAGCGCCTACCATCATGTTTGTTGCTGATCACAACAAACTCTAATACGTCCTAAACAGACTAAGCCATCTCATCCCATAGAGATAGCTCTCGTACATCCAACACATTATAATAGCGCTATAAAAGAAACCCAAACTTTTTGTCAACACTTCCAGACTTAGAAATTGTCTTCGGAGAGATGCTCGGTTCCCGATTGATGCAATTCATATAAGCCGAGAACTTATCGCAGACATCAATATCAAAATGGAATCAGGTAAAACCGCAAACAAAAAACATAAGCCGAAATAGTCATCGCACATCCTAAAACCGAAGTAAGCCTAGGTCGTGCTCTAAACCCACCGCGCTGGTCCCTAACATCTCAAAGGCATAATATCAAAATGATACGAGATTTCTAAAATATGTCTCTTCGCTTACACTTGCACGTTTATAAGACTCTGCGGAAACTTTCAAGAACCCTCATCTAAAACAAACGACAGGCATAACGATCCATTGAGAGTCACATGATGAGATTACAACTCACATTTTTCCTCTCAATAAAAATACACAAGCACCGCTTAACTCCAATATGGACTACGAAAGGCTTGATCCCTTTAACAAGGGTACTTAGGCATCCTTCATAAGACGCAGCCCCAATCTTATCATGCTCCATCCTTATGAGGAACGAAGAGAGAATGAACCATTTTAACTACCAGAAAGAACTGGCTTTGCCATTGGGCCTTTTAGCCATTGATTCCACCTAACAAGTCTATCACTACCTCGTAACAAGTTACACATAAAATCTTACGAGCTGAAGGGCTAACTGTTGGGGTCAAAACCGGTCATAGCAAAATCAACCTCTAAAACTCCCGAAGAAGTACTCTCTTTCAAGAAAAACATAAAACGAAAGAACTAAAAACTCATATAATTAAAAAAGAATTAAAAAACTATCGAGGAACAAAGACTCGACGAAAGATCATTCAATCTTTAAACCAACTGCTCACGAGGTTGTTGGGACCAAAAATGCACTCTCGAACTCAACGTTCGACACTGCCATCCAGTTCTTTCGGAAATTTTTTCAAGACAACTTCGAAAAGGTCTTAGAAACAAGCTTAGGAACAACATTCCACGATCAAACAGGACGATCCACAAATAACTCCAGAGCCAAACCACCCCGCCCTAGGGCGGGAACGTCCCATGGACCAGACACCCCGCCCAAGAGCGGGGACAATGCATGAACCAACCACCCCGCCCTAGGGCCAAACCACCGCGCCCTAGGGCCAAACCACCGCGCCCTAGGGCGGGGACTTCTCTTCATCAAACCACCCTGTCGTTGGGCGGGACGTCTCTTCATCAAAACACCCTGCCCTAGGTCGGGGATGATCCACAGATCAGTGCATCCCGCCCTAGGGCTGGGACAATCTACGACTCAATCTTTCCCCCATACCAGGACATGCCATGCATTAACTCTCGAAGTCCTGATCAAATGAATCCTTGTTTCATCTCGATTGGACTTGCCATTGAATTTTTACAATAAAAACCGCAAGACTCATCTTTCGCAAAAAATCGAGAATCAATCATATAAGAGCATCTCCAACCCCACTCTATTTTTCACTCTAACATAGAGTTTAGAGTAAAAAGTGCTCCAATGGTACTCTATTTCTCACTCTATAATAGAGTGAAAAATAGGTTTACTCCAAATATAGAGTAAGTTGATTTTTTTTTTGTTCATCACTCTATTTCTCACTCTAAAATAGAGTAACATTGGAGTAAACTCCAACTCTATTATAGAGTGACTCTATTTTAGTGTAAAAAATAAAGTAAACCATTGGAGATGGTCTAAGAATGACACTAGTTAACTTGACACCATCATATCATGACTATACAGTTATTTTTCGTTGTCTTAAGAAAATGAACATTACAAAGACTAGAATCTTGCAGAAGGTGATTTCTCTGAAAGAAATCGTAAAAACATCTAAGTCAGAAAATGGCTCAAGAGGGTCCAAACATGACAAAGGCCTGCTTACAAACTCTGGATGAGAAGGAGCCCATCCGTTATGACGGTTTACTTAGTTTTCGAAGGGATAAATGGAAAAGAGGATAAATTTCAAGTTTCTAGATAACCATGGAAATCGAGAAAGATAAGGAAACCTTCTGTGAATGGATACACTCGGATCAGGGCAGAACGGTAAAAATGAAACCAACCTTGTAAGCATATATAAGGAGAGCCAAGGCAAGGAGCACAAAGATGATTCTCTTTAGACTCTTAGAACTCTCTGCACTGAGAAACCCTAGGCTTTATCCTCAATAAGTTCGATTACTATGACTTGCACTCATACTAGGCGAAATCGCACATGTAGCTTGATCTCTTGTTCAAACTCTATAACTGAACTACGTTCGGTTTGATCCTCGAAAGGGGTACGTAGGCAGTCTTTCATAAGGTCCAGTCCGAAATCAACAAAACATTTTTGTGTTTCGTTTTCGAGCTGTGACTCAATTAGATTTAAGGTTTTAGGTGGCTTGAACTAGATAAATCACTGACAGCTCTTGCAGCCGAAGCATTTATATTTTTTTTAACAATCGCGACGCTCTTATGCGGATTCAAAATAAGATCTACTTTTTCTAGATTTGTTTTGTTATCTTTGTGTATTTTCTGCATTTATTTGGTCACTTGTCGTTGATTCTCGCAGAGAATCCAAAACCTCAAGGAAAGTAGGGTTTTCTTTGCTTTCCTCCATTCACTGAAATCGATGGTGTGAATTTCGGTTCCACGAGTAGTTTTAGGACAATCTATTTCCGCATGGGATGATTCATAGGTTCCTACTCCTCGTGTGATCAGCACTATCAAAAACTACAAAACTAGTTTTTGAATCAATCTCTTAAAGTAGAGCATATGATTAATCCAGGGAATTATTCTTAAAATATGGACTTGATAAAGGCATACATACACTTGGATGATGTGTAACTTATAAAAAGTATGGCAGTGAGTCACTATTCAAAATTGGATACATATGGATGGCACTTTACAGTACCTGATAAGTATACAGTGATATCAGTTTACAGAACGGAGAAACTTCACCAGGACAAGGATTTACGGTTGCGCTTTTACGGACCAGATACAACACCACTTTTAGCGTATTCGTGCAAGCTGGAATTCTCCCAAGAATTGAAACACTTTATTTGGCAAGTAATTTCAGGAAGTTTACCAGCTACAAAAAAATGAAGGTCATGTGGTATACAATGTGATAGCCAATGTAGTATAAGTGGAGCAAAGAAAAAATCAATAAAACATGTACTATTTGAATGTCCACCTACACTTCAAACATAGGCTATCAAAGTTTCTGTCTAATTATGAAGTTTTTCCAATGGTCTTGAACATAGATTATTTACTTTGGAGACTTTCAAAAATTCATGATGTTGGCTATTTTTCATGGATTATGTGGTACATTTGAAAAAATCAAACGATAAGATTTTAAAAAACATAAATGGAAACCCAAATACATATGGGGATTGGCAGAAGTATAGGGTACCAATTGGGCAGATGTGCAAATTACTGAGTTAGATAATCTGGGGAAAACTGTTTACTATAAATAGGGCAACCCTCTGGTAGCATAAGATGGTGTTTTGTTGATGGAGCCTCGAAAGAACAAGACTAAATTTTAGGTTTAGGATAGTTTTGCAGCAATGCAGATATAGGAAATTAAGTTATGAGGACCATGAATATTCGAAGAAGTCTATCACCCCTACATACATAATGCAAGGTGTTGATATGGGCAATAGAATGCATGCATGAAAACCCTTCAAATCACTTAAGTGGTGTATGCAAAAGACTGCTCCTAATTGGTGAAGATAGTGCGTAGACTAAAAGACCCCTAGGTTTCATTACACACATTGAAGATGTAAGAAATTTTTCTTCATCTTTACGATTCAACATTTACGAAAGACACAAAACTAAATGATAGACAAACTTGCACGTGATGTTCAAAGTCTACTTTTCAACTATGACTTATGTTAATTCAGTTCATCCGGTTTACTTTTTTCTGCCTAGTTAGTGTCATATTGACAAAAGAAAAACACAAGAAAATAAATTATGTGAAGGAAAATTTAAGAAATACCATCGATCGTCTGGGGGGGGGATCCGCAGAACAATAATAACAAAGTAGTCACCAAGAGGAAAACTAGAATTAAAATGGTTCTTGAAACTTTGAAAGAACTCAACTTTGTCTTCCACAAGAACTCAACTTTTACTTTAACAACTTTTTTTTTCCTGGGTTGAAATGTAAATCGATATTTTCCTGTCCTTGAAAATATTTAGTAAGTAATTAAAATTCAATGATTCTCGAAACATTGGTCTAGACAGTTAAACAATATTTATCAGCCTTATCTTTTCGGTCAATGAGAAAGAAAATTCCGTTTTTGAGTCTCCAAATCATTTTCTATTTTTAATGAAACAAAAACCCAACCAATAATAAACAACAACAACCAAAAGTGTGTATAATTTATAATTTAATTACAAGGTGACAACGTATGAAACAAATGTGATGATAGTGTGCGTTGTGTGTGTGGGTGGGGGGGAGGTACTACGAAACTCAACCCCTCCATATTGTTATGCAGATTCTGAACAAAAATAGTAATATTAAATAATTTTGGACTTAGAAAAAATGAAATTATAGTCTAAACCTGAATTTGCAGTTACTACTTCTAACTCTAATCACACTGTTACCAGCCAAGCTATTAACGGATACACCACACCTCACCAAGAATTTTACTTCCATCAGCTTTAATTTCCCGAGTTTGATCCGAACTGGTTGTGTAACTCTAATTCGTAACGGTATACTTCGTTTAACTGTTGTTGTTCTTGCAGTGTCGCCATTAAACTGGTTGCATTCTGAGTATAACCAGTCATTTCTACGAATATAATAGTCGTATTCTCATGTCCTTGGTAGAATTTCGGCAACGACCCTATAAATATTATAAAACCCGGTTAGTGCCACAACATGCATGTTTAGATGCATCATATGATATCATGTTTTAGTTTTCCTCTTTCTTTTTGCCCAATATGTTTTTTGGTTTTCTTATAAATCAATTTTAAAAAAAAATCTATTTCAACCAAACAAATAAAATATCAAAGTTAAAAAGATATTTTCGACGTACCATTGCTAAGTTTGCTTTGCATGTACAAGACGCTAATTTTGCTTCCGTCTTCATAGTAGATTCCAATTTTCTCGTTGGGATTCTTGGCGGTAATGGTGACGTTAAACGAAGTGGACAAACTGGAATCTTGGTTAAGCGTGAACCGGGTGAGCTGTAACCGGTCGATATTGTAATCCGGTAACTTCGGTCTAAAGATAAGGTAGAGTATACCAACGGCCGCTCCTACGATGACAATAAGGAGGAAAATAACAAGGAGCGTGTAACACACGCACCTGCAGCAACAGCTTCTCCTTCCTCTCTTCTTCCTTTGAGGAGAATCCAACTGTGGTGGTGATTGCGTCACAGATTCTTTGGTTGGGTCACCGTGTTCTGATCTTGAGGAGCCACGTGGAACTAGAGGAGCCGTTGGATGAGCCGGAGGTGGAGCTTCCGGGTCGCTCACGGGATGAATTTTCTGGTGATCGGACATGTTTTTAAGTGCTTGAAGATTAGTTTATACGTTCTGGTACTTAATATACAGGTATTCTTTAGGTTTTTGAGGCAAATGAAGAGAAGAAAGATTTAATGGAGAGAGGATCTTCTTCACGTTTTCTTTAGGTTAATTGTATTTATAAGCTGGTTGGTGTTTTGTTTAATACGTATGCATGTATGTATGAAGATTTTAAAAAAGTAGGAAAAAGCATTTGCTTGACGGAATAAATTAAACATTTAATTTTCAGACAAAACGTGTTTTTTTTTTTTAATTCCTTGTACCCTTTTTGGACCGTAATCGCCAACCGTTGATTATTAGTCGAATAGTTTTGTGTTAAACCAGCTCGTCTAACTGCTGCAACTTCTGTGAAATCTTCCCAAAAGATTGCTTCAAACTTATCTACTAAGGTCCTTGCTAAGCTTAAATCACCTCAAACTACTTCTGTACCTCTCTTGCCTTCTGCTTCAAAGGTAAGAGAAACTGGAGCTGCTACTGTTCAGATACTTGGATCTGAACCTGCAACACTTGGAAATTTCACTATTCTTAAGCCTCGCTCTTCCTCACCCCTCCAAACCAACAAAGCCTCTGCTTCCCTCCCCACCATTATTAAACCCTCTCTACCTGTCTCCTCCCAACCCCAATCTTCTACTGTTCACGAAATCCCTATTTCTCAGAAACCTGCAACTATCTCTCCTCTCCCAGTAAGAACTACCCCTTTACCTCACTTTGCTCAGAGGCCTACCCCTCTTGGCCCTACTCTTGCAGAGAAGCTTAGAGTCTCTGAAGACAAGTCTCTCAGAAGGTTAGCTCCTATTACAATTGGTGAATCCGGGAGACCACGTGTTCTCATTCCAGATGCAGTGTTTAAAAAAGGTGAAGAACTTCATAAGGACTTCATCATCTGCTACTATAATGGCAAAGCTCCACCCTTCAATCAAATTCAGAGTGTGTTTAATCATATGTGGGGGAAAGGCAAGAAGCTAGAAATTCATAATAATCCTCTCAACAGATCAACTATTGTTCGTATTTCCAGTGATTACCTCCGGGAGAAAATCCTCGACAAGTGCATTTGGTATATCGGAGACACTATGTTTCACACTGCTCTCTGGTCATCGGCTCATTCCTCTGTCACTCCTCCCTTAAGCTCCATTAAGATATGGGCTCATCTTCATGATGTGCCAATTGACCTGCGACATGAAGAAGGTCTCAGCTTAATTGCTGGCTTAGTGGGAGACCCAAAAGAGACGGATGACTTTACAAAAAATTTGGTCAGTCT
>MU105660.1:558601-596573 GCA_012274485.2 Sinapis alba | reverse complement strand
CACATGTTAATTATATTTTATGATTTCTATTATGAAATCTATCACCAAGACCTAATTTAGATTTGTCTTAATTCAATCCTAACACAATTTCTAAAGAAGGTAGAATGACTAACCTTGATCCATGCTTGGATGCAATTCCACCAATTGATTTTCTCCCCTTTAACCTTCTCTTTGGTGATTTCCTTGATGGACAAGAAATTCCCAAACTTCCTTAATCTCTTTTTGATAATCACTACACTATAATTAATAGTGTCCTAGAACTGCCTTACGTCAAAATGGAATGAGGCATGAGTGCCTTTTATATTAATCTAAAAGGTGTGTTTAAACCAACACAACCTTTCATTATTATAACCTTTCATTTATTGTAACCATTCAATATACCATAATATATAATTATGTGTATTAAAACTGATATGATAATCTAACTAATACTAAAAGGGCATGAGGGAGTGTTTTGAGAGTGTCCACCTCAGCACAGAAAATCGACCAATAAAAATTATCAGTTTAGCCACATCACCACTTTTTGTCCAGAAAAAAAAAATAAAAGACTGCGTTTGGGCTCTATATTTATTTTAAAAGCCTAGATAACAAAGTCCATATTCTTTCTCTTCATCTCCACCTGCCCCCCCCCTAAACATCAAAAAAAAAAAAACGCGATGGTTCCACTTCGTCTTCTCCGATTACTCTCCATCCAATCTCAGTTACTAAACCTCATATGCATCAATCAATTGTGCTCTTCGATACCCTCTTAATGGATTCGTTTCGCCTCCTTCTCTTTATCTTTCTTTGTAAACCACTTTGTGATAAGTTGTATCCATTCAATCCTGAAGATCCTCTCCCAAGGAGTTGAAACTATGGCGATGAAACAAAAGGCAAGTCCCTGTCTCCTCCACCAAGTCTCACGTAGTTATGTTATTGTCACCAGGTCACACGAATCCGAGTTACGATTTCGTTTGATACAATTATGGGAGGCTAGAAACTCATCAAAAGGAGTCAGACAGGTTCTGCGATGCTCTCCTCTCCTCTCTACCAGAGAAGAAATTGCAAATATTGAAGAAGTTAGTGCGGATGTGCATAAATAACATCCTCAAGGTAATCTAAAAAGGAATCACTCAATTTATCTTCTGTAGTTTCTTCATCAAATTGGAATTGAGACATTGGACGATTATTTGTTTGTGTGTATTTTCAGGGAGCTCCACATCCTCGATCGACAACACTTGATCAATTAACTTAAGATCAAAAATACACCTATCGTACTGTGAACGCTTTCAAGCTCCAATGGTAAGTCATCAACAACATATCCGTTTGAACATTACTACTTTCTTATTCTAACATGAAGCTGCTCTGAAAGTCTTCCCAGATGCTCAGAAATAGCTATCTGATATATCAGCGAGAAAAGAAGAAATGTCTGCAGAATCTACCTCTATGAAAGCTGATATAGAGAAGAAGAAAATTGAGCACTGGAAGCTCAAAAATTTGAAGAGGTGCTCTTCTCAAGATTGTATTATTTGCAGCTTGGATTGTGAAACAGAGATTATGCTTCTTGACTTTTTCAGGAATCACATAAGAACAAGGAATTTTTTTCCATAAGAGCAGGCAGCCAGAGAAAAACTGGATGATCGATCTATTTATAGTTTAAATTGCAGAACTTTTGTTCTTTCACATAATTCTGATTACAGTCTTTTCATTATTCCAACAGGTTATGGAAGCTGGAAGTTTTTTAAAATTATCTTATGTGCTGTCTTTATATATATATGTGACAAAATAACTGTTTTTCATGTTTTCTGTACGGTGGTGTGGATGGTAACAGAACAATAGAGTATGGAGAATTCATAGAAGCAACAGTGCACATAAACAGACTCGACAGAGTTCATTTGTTAATGCAGGCACATGGAAAAGGAATACAAGTAAGACACACTTCCTTTACTGTTTTTAATCGTTTATGAATCTCTTCGACAGTTTTGCTCTATAACTTTTTTTACATTCATTCCTCTTTAACCTGTAGCTTTGTTCGAAGTCGCGATCTTTCTTGATTTTTTGAACTCTTGATATTGACTTGAGTTAAAGAGAGATAGACACAGAGAGAGATTGACATATCAAACATTTATTGTTCTATGATTTCTGTTGTCTCTTGGGTACTTCCTATTTTTATCATTCTGCTTACGTTTTGATTACTTCCATGTTTCATATGTTGAGAAGAAAAACTATCACAGCTCCCTAGAAATCCTCTCAGCAGCCGGACATACAAAGTTGGGGCCCGAGCCAGAGCCAAAAAGAAATAAAAAACAAGAGGCGGAAGAGTCAAAGGCAGAGGTTATATCTTGAGCCAGCAAAATTAATCAAAAAGATCGTGGAACTTTGCATACAAACTTTCCACCCCAGCCAGTGCAAGCAAGATCTCAGTCTTAGCAACCACAACTAAGGAAGTGTAAAAGCAGCATTCCTCCTGCGAGTTCCCTTCCCCGAAAGGCTAATGACAATGCTGTGATCCTGGCCAAAATAACAAGTTCCTCGGTAGAAGCCAAAAACTTATTATTCAACAATGCCATCGATTACATGATCCTTTTACTGTGATTTTTATTGTTTTATCTTTTAGTTTAGAAACAATATTTTAAATCCCACTATAGATATAAGATATTAATACTATATCATGTTCATAGAGATTATTTGACGTCTGCTACATATTGTATAAGATTAATCGTACTAAGCTTAATATACATTATCTGGAGTTAGGAGTATAGCAGATCATATATATGTTCATAAGGACACTAAAAAACTCTAGTGATAGATGATCAATTCCCATTAATGTTGCACCGCAAGCCATAATAATTGTGTTATGTTTGATGCCATAAACAAAAATGATATTCTGTCACCAATTCCGTTTAAATATCAAAAACAATATAATTATGGTTTTGTTTTGCTCTCCTTTTCGGTTTAGTTATTGTCATGGATTATTGAATATCACATCGCCCCATCACCTATAAGTAACTTCTAGAAAAGTGTAAAACGAAATATTTACTAATGTTTTGTGTTCATTAAAAATGTAGATTTAGTAACACATTACAAGCAAAAAAGGTTACCTAAAAATATCATTGGAACTCAAACTTTCAAAAAGAGAAGTTAGAAAACAAAAAAAAAACTTATGAATCAAAACCATCATTTTATAAAGAGAAATAGCATACAATAACTCTAAAAAAAATTGTCACAAAATAGCACACATGAAATAAAATGTCAAAATATTTCATTAAAAAAATAAATATACATCTATATCCATAGGGTTAACTAATCTAGATTTAGAATTTAGAGTTAAAAGGTTGAGTTTTAGGACTATGATTTCAAATTTTTAAAAATAAAAATAAAATATTATTTTTTCAAAATAAAAAGACTATTTTAGTTCTTTTTAGGCTATTTTTGTGACAAAAACTTAAAACAATGCTATGTAAAAGAATTACTCTTTTATAAATGCAAAATATAATATTAAATTAATTTTATCTTCAAAAATTTAAATAAAATTTATATTTAAAACATAATCCGCGCGTAGCGCGGATAAAAGAATCTAGTATACGTAAGAAGTAATAATAAAGAGATTAAGGACTTTATAAATATAAGGTAAAGTAGGAGGGTTATCAATACACCCGTATTCTAATTCATTACTCGAAACCGATCCATCACGGTATCGTCTTTTATACTAGAATATATAACATTAGTATAAACTTGAACATTATATTAAATTTATAGACACATAGGTCACATAGAATATAAAATATTCTTACAAGAAAACCCTAATAAATCGTCTAAATTTCGGCCAGGGACCTGTCTTGCAAATGATGAGACTTTTGGGTTAAACTTGTAAATTCTCAAGTCTTCATTAATCTTGCAGACGACTTGACCGTCGATCGACATACAAGGTGTGACGTCGAGCGATGCTTCACACATAAACTGGATCCGATTTTGAGTTTCTGGCTGAGCATCTTAAATGCTCCAAAATATTCCAAAAGCTCCAATTGCTTCCAATAAGTACTTGGACCTGTAAATACTCCAAAACATAGGCTAGACACACATAATAAACCCTAAATAGAGCCTATAACATGGCCTAAAATTTGTAATAAATAGGCTATATCAACTCCCCAGACTTATCTTTTGCTTGTCCTCAAGCAAACAAAGTCTGTGAAAGAGGTTTTGAAAAGCGGAGACTCACATAATATCTAAATATAAATGTCACCCTACTTTGTTGCAAACACATCCTATCAAGTAATAAAAAGAAACTTTATATACCCTATCCTAGTATAGCAATCAAATTTATTCTACCAACAACTTAGCAAATACTAGTCTGACTCACCCCACTACTGATTTCATTTATTTGCATAAAATAAAGGTGCAGGCTTTACCTTGGGAGTATCGATCAAATGACACATGGACTCTTACCTCTGCAAATATCTGAACAACCAGGTACAAAGTCTTCTCTGATCCCTTTCTTCCCTCTTTTCTCTCTTCTCTGAATCTTTTTGGATCTCAAAATTAATGGACAATACGCTGATATAGTCCACCTTGCCATCTTATTTTCGATTTTTTTTTTTCCTTTTTGTTGCAAAGTTGTAGGCGAATAGTGGGTCATTGGTAATTTACCTACCTCTTGGTTCCAACAATGTGTGATCACTCCTCTGAATTAGAATAGTGGGGTCATTGGTAATGTACCTAACCCTCTGCATCTCGGGAAGTCATCTCAATCCTTTAAGTTTTTAAGTAGATGCTTTAAAGAGAGAGAGAGAAGGGAACCAAAGGTGCAATGACTTGTACCTACAAACTTGCAGAAAGAATCCGATCCAGTGTATACCAAGCCCCAAAAGAAGAAAATGATGTCAGGATTAGTGTTGCAAATCAGCTTCGGTTCCTTCAAACTTTCTAAGCAAGTGTGATATACTAGCAGAATGATCCACTTTGGTATCTCTAGTCATCTCTGCAAAAAGCCTTATAATATTGGTGCTAAAGTGTGGTTAGTCAATAATAAATCTTGATCATAGTCCCCTTCTTGGCTCAATAAAACTTTTTGAAAAACTTGATGAGTATAGCAAATAAAACTCAAAACAAATCAAATAGCATTAGCAAACCTCCCCCACACTTAAATTACACTGTCCCCAGTGTAATCCGTCCCGGACTGGTTTGGGAAAATTAAATTATAAGTAAACAGTGTTAGAGAAAGTCAAATATACCAAACTCGAGAAGAGCATCAATTGATGGTTATAGGTTAGTGTTGACCGATGGTGGTTCTGAACTATCGACTAAATGTCTATATTAGATTGCCGTCGATCAACAACAATAAAGCGCCCTCGATGCTAGGCGTGTTAAACTGAAATCGTGTGTGTGTGACTACTCTCCATTCTGATCGTCTCTCTTTTGGTTAGCTCTGTTAGACACTCAAACACACATCAAAATATCAAAATAGCATAATAATAATAATAATAATAATAATAATAATAATAATAATAATAGTAGTAGTAATAATAATAATAATAATAATAATAATAATAATAATAATAATAATAATAATAATAATAAGTCTAAATCCAAAAGCAACACTATAAAATAAAATAAAATAAATGTCTGAAAATAAGATAAGAGACGAAGGACCAACAAGGGAGACTACTCATCGTCTAAGGTATCCATATCGGGCTGCTGAGGCTGTGGCGCGGCTCCGAGTGGCGATCTCGCTCTGGTCCTGGTACGGCTGAAACACTAGCATCGAGACATTGTCTCAACCCTAGCCCATATAGCACGAAGTGCTTCCACCACAACTCTCTAGAAGTCACCATGGTCGTGGATGGGGATCTCTGGAATCTGAGGGAAGGCTGGGAGAGGTGGAGGTGGTTGTGCTGGCTCGGCTGCCGTGGCTGCTGCTACTGGATGGGCTTGTCTGAGGCCTCCTCTGCGGCGTAGCCTGAGAGGTGCTGTGTGAAGGTGCTGCTCAGGTGGTCTGAAGGCAAGGCACTCCGGATCATCAGCAAAGTCTATCACCTCTGGTGCTGGAAGCGCTATCATCCTAGGCCCCTCGTCGTCCACGAAAGACCAATAATTCCCTTCCTTTAGCCACTGGGTCCTCGCCAAGTGACCGTCATCCATGTACCGCATCTCTCTCTTGATAGAGGCTCCCTCAAAGCTGATGCCAAGGAAGCTGAATGGAGGTGTCAAGAGACTCCCGATCGTATCCTTCTTTGAGCTAAATCCCTTGAAAGTTTTAACCTTCATGGTCGCCAGGTGCTCAGCAAAAATAGCCCCCAAGTTCACCCGCTTATCACTCACTAGTGGGGTAAAGATATCATCGTCGAGCCCCACCGACTCTCTGACGTAGTAGTACAGCAATGTCAGCTCTAGAACCCTAACCTTGTTGGGTTTCATCTTGCACAACAAAGTGTTGGCAAGGACCTTCATGAAGTAGCGAAGGGTGGGGTGACAGACATCTGTCTGAGTAGTTGAGCCCGAGTCAAAAGGTCTAGTAGCGATGAGTCCCCAGAAGTGATGCAGACCGGGTAAAGGAGAAATTGTGCAGGCAAGAGTGTCAGAATCAAATCCAAAGATCTCGCAGAGCTGCGGGATGGTGATCCGGTATCAGATGCCTCTGATCAAAAAATTCAAGGTGGCCTCGTTCGCTACTTTCACCCGAGGGCTCTTGTAGAGAACCTGAGCAGTGGCGATGCACTGACGGACCAAGTCGGGTTAGAGAGGGTATGGCTTAGTAGCCATTGTGCCTAGTCCTAGCTCCTGCACCATTTGTCTGAAGTCTGTCAGGAGCCCCAATTTTTTCAAGGTACGCCTGTCGATGAACCGTGTGGGCTCTATAGAAACGCTTTGCCAAGCGTTGTAGTAGAGACTGTCAAAATCGTCCCAATCCTCACTCACGGCACGATGTGTGCATTCCCTTGATGCTACAGCCTTTCGAGGGTTGGGGAAGTTCTCAAACATGACGAGTAAAGCCTCTTCCTACTTGGGCCAAGGGTCTCGGCATGGAGGACCCCATGGCGGAGCACTGGATCCACCGATCTCGTATCGTTCTTTGGTTCTTCGTTCGTCCATCAGCTCACGAATATCGATCGACTGCACCTCATGGTCATCGATCGATGGTTCATCGCGAACTAAAGGGTGCAAAATCGAAAGGAACAAACTCAAATCGTGCAAATCGTATGTAAATAATGTAGATAGTTCCTAATCTAGTACTCCATTGCCTTAGATCGTCCTAAAATCCGAGCTAAACCACAAAATATTCGATTTTTCTTCAAACCCTAAAAAATTCCTAAACTCAGAGATTTAGAGAATATACCTTGATGATCGAGTGATTTAGTGAACTAAAAAAGTATAATGATTGAAAATCGAGTGATTCAAGCTCAAGAACGAGAAAAATTGGCCAAAATTTGAGGGAGAAATCGAGTGTTTACTTGTAGGTGTTTTTGGCGGTTCGGAGAAAAGTGTTTTATGAATTGGGGTCGTGTCGAGCTAACCTACTCGACGCTCGACCGTCGATTAACGGTCTTATGGGGGCGTCGATCGATGGTCTGTTATGTGACTCATTTTTCACTTAAGAAATTTGTAAATACATAAATAATTAGTAAACTTAATCATATATTTGTTGTTAATTATTTAATTATTGTTATTAGATGTATGAATATGTTTTATTCGTTTTTTATATAAATATTAAATTAGTGGGTTGCCTCTCACTCATCGCTTGTTTAGAATTGTTAGCTTGACGAGTCATGGGCTTATCATTCGAGGTCGGGCATCTCGAGACGCATGGTCTGAATATGCGGAATTTCAGCTTCGGCCCAGCAATGTTTCACTCTCTGCCCATTCACCATGAGATCCTCTCCTTTAGGATTAAATAGGACAACTTCCCTGTAAGGCGTAACTTCTTTAATGGTGAAGGGTCCGGAGTACTTGGTCGTTTTGTTCGAAATGCTTAGATCTTGTCGTGATAGGCTTTCGTTCTTTCCTTGCATAACTTCAAGCTTTCGTAGGCGTGGTACCTAATTTTGTCTATCTCATTTAACTGGATTATACGCTGTTCAGGTTTTCCCAAAGCGCATCATCCAGTTTTAGAGACCAATCTTTTCGGGTTGATCCTAACGTCTTTTCGAAGATTTCTTTGATTTGACGATTGGATACTTCTACTTGTCCGCTGGTCTGAGGATGATAGGGTGTGGCTACTCGATGGTAAACTCCATGTTTCTTGAGTAGTTTTTTGAACACTCTATTTATAAAGTGGGTACCTCCGTCGCTTATAACTACTCGAGGGATTCTAAATCTAGGAAAGATGATGCTTTTAAAGAGTTTAACGACTACGGAAGCGTCATTTTTGGGGTTGCTATTGCTTTGACCTATTTGGTTACATAGTCTATGACAACTAATATGTATTTATTTCTGTGCGAAGAAGGGAAAGGGTCCATGAAATCAATGCCCCAACAATCAAACACTTTAATTTCGAGTATGAAATTTTGTTCCATTTCATTTCTCTTGGTGACTTTTCCTTTTCTTTGGCAAGGATCGCATTTTGCTACGTAGGCTTGATCATCTCGAAACATAGTTGGCCACCAAAAGCCTGCTTGTAGAATTTTTGACACTGTCTTGAAACTAGCAAAATGTCCGGCGTAATCGAACCCATGAAAATGATACAAAATTTCATGTGTTTCGCTTTCAGCAACGCATCATCCCAGTGATATCTTCAGATTTCTCTTAAAAAAATATTTTTATGATATCCTTTGAAGGGTTTCGGGTTTTACTTTGACCGCAAGATAGTTTACTATATCTGCATACTAAGGTCTAACAGTGGTGTTCAGTGCACACACACCCCGACTTAAACTTCTACCTCCGGGAGAGTCATTATTTGGGAACGAGGGATTACAATTGACGTTGATATCTATTGGAGTGATAATGACATCGTCCGTCTTGACTGCATCATCGATCGATGCTGTCTGGACAGGGTCGATTGATGCTTTGCAGTTATAGTCGTTCGATTAGCTTAGCGTGTTATCGGTCGATTCCACTTCATGTGCTGAACTGACTTTGCCAACGAAAGTTGGTTCTGCTAAGTAGGCATTTTCTGAGGGTAAGAAATCATTTATAGGAATATCGTCATGTACTCTTATGTATGATAAGTGATCTACGACTCCGTTTTCCACTCATTTCTTGTCTTTTACTTCTATATCAAATTCTTGGAGAAGTAGAATCCATTGTAAAAGTCTTGGATTGGCGTCCTTTTTGTTCATTAAGTATTTCAATGCCGCGTGGTCGGTTTGAACAACTACTTTCGAACAAACTAGATAGGAACAAAAAATTTCAAAAGCGAATACCACGGATAGTAACTCTTTTTATGTTGTCGCATAATTGTGTTGCTTATCGTCCAAAGTTTTACTGGTGTAGTATATATCGTGCGACTTTTTGTTTTTCTTTAGTCCAAGCACTGCACCTACATCGAAATCGCTGGCATCGCGCAAAATTTTGAATGGTAGATCCCAGTCTGGTGCTTGGACAACATGGGCAGATACGAGCGCCAATTTGATTTCTTTAAAGGCCTTGAGACATTCAGGTGTAAAGTCAAATTTCACTTCTTTGCACATGAGTGCAGTGAGGGGTCGAGCAGTTTTGCTAAAATCTTTTATGAATGTTCTATAGAATCCAGCATGTCCTAAAAGCTTTTAACGTCCTTGATGTTAGCGGGTGGCGGCAGCCAAGTCATTATTTCAATCTTTGCCTTGTCCACCTCGACTCCGTCTGCTGAGACCTTGTGTCCCGAGACAATTCCGCTATTAACCATAAAGTGGCATTTTCCTGCTTCTAAAAGTTTCATGATTTCCTTTTTGAATACTTCCTTCAGATTGGGATTCAATCTCCTCTGATTCTCAACGGATGATTTGGATTCATCACCAAGGTGTATCCTATGCATGCATAAATCGGGAGAGATTACGGGGTTGTCATCTAACAAATATCCGAGAGCCTTGCAGTGCTTCCGTAGTTTATTCAGCAATAATGCTTGCTCTCCGCTGCTCAGGTTGGCATTGATGATGACAAAATAAGAGTTTTCGTAAAGAAAAGAGTATTTATGACCAGTGGGAAGTTGTTTAAGCGCGATTTTAGGTGCTTTATCTTTGCCCAGTTGTCAGTTACGCCATGCTGTCGATCGGCGGTAATATCAGGGTGTCGATCAATGGTACCAGGTAGATCAAATTCTTCGGTGTTGACATTGAAGACTTCTTATGCGGCATCTTTCAATCTCGTATATTCTTCATTCTGATGATCTATTGCAAAAATGTCATCTTCAGAAGATGTGATTGCTCGCTCAAGAGGATCACTTGAGCACGTAAGCATGAATGATTCTTCTGCTAGGTCGGAGAGATAATCGATATGGTAGGTTTGACCGTCGATCAAAGGCTGTTTACTTAATGTTTCCATGTCAAAGACCATCGGTATCCTCCCGATGTTGAGGCATATACTCCCTCCTCTCACATCAATGATCGCTCCGGCCGTGGCCAGGAAAGGTCTCCCTAAAATAATCAGGTTTTTGGGTTCTTGCTCATATTTAAGGACTATGAAATCTGCAGGTATATCACAGATATGAATGCGTACATGCATGTCTTCAAAAACGCCTTCTGGAATTCTAGTGGATCTATCAGCTAAAACGAGAGTGACCCTAGTAGGTTGAAACTGAGTTAGCCCGAGAGTGACTGCAACTGAATAAGGCATCAGGTTTACACTAGAGCATAAATCCCAGAGGGATCTTTGGAATCTCTCATTGCTGATAGTGCAGTCCAGAACAAAGCTACTGGGATCAGGGAGTTCAACTGGAGTTTTTCCTTGAATAATTTTGGTTACTTCTTCGGATACCATCATCACGCAATGTTCTGATTCATGGAATCCTCAAGATGCCGCATGTTTCATGTATTGCTTAATAGCAGGCGAGAAGTGAATGGCATCGCTTAGTGGCATCTCAATGCTTACATTGTCAAACGCTTTCTTGCATATTGCTTTTTCTTGCTGCTTCCTTTTCTGCTTAGTGTTTTTTTGGAGGAAAGGGGGCGTTTGCTTGGTAGACCCTTGTTCTAACCGGTTTGGTCGGTTCTCGGTAAGAGTGTCGATCGCGTCTTGCTTCTGGGCATCGATCATATTTAGGTTCAGAGAGTCAATTGATTCTTGGTAACGAGTGTCGATCGATGTTTCCTACTTCTGTGTTCTTTTCCTTTTGTTTATCAAACAGGTCCTCAAGGTCGCCAGTTTGGTCCAATTCTTCAGTTTTGGGCACAATCTCCGGAATTTGCTTGTCAGTGTCGAGCGAGACGAGATGCAATTTTTATTTTTCCTCTGTCGTGATTCTCGCGAATTCATCGATAGTGATGCTTTCTTTAACGCCAGGGGTTTGTCATTTACCACTTTGTAAGGCCACAACGTTGCAATGGCTCTTTGGGTTAGCATCTGTTTTACCAAGTAAGAATCCATCCTCTCTCCTGATGGACGTAGCTTTACTCGCCACTTGGCTGTCGATTCTCTTAATGTGTTTACTTAGAGTTTCAATTTTTTCGTCATCTCCACGTATATGAGATCTAACTTCTCATTGAGGTGGACAGCTATTCTACGGTTTCCTATGAAGGCTTAATTCATTTTCGACTTTGAACTTCTTTCGTGTTTATCCACAATGGCGTCATAGTTGCTTGTGAAGTTTCCAGTGCTTTCCCTAAATCATTGGTTGTTCAGACTCAACACATCAGAGAATTCAACTCACTTTTCAAAGTCGGGAGAAACAACATCGTCCAGAAGAGCCGCAACTCATGCCAGAGTCTTTCTAACTCGGATTATGTGCTTCTCCTCCATGATCATCGGCGGTTCCTTCCTTTTGGTGTCTCTCTTTTCGAAATCTCTACCTAAAGCTATGTTTTCTATCAGCCTTTTAGCGCTTGTGGGGCTTCGGGTGCCGAAGTTCCCTTCGCTGGTCGTATCAAGGATGGTTTTATAGTCTACGTTTAGTCTTCTATAGAAAGTGTTGATGAGTTGGGGTTCTGAGAATCCATGGTGAGGGCATGAAAGCTGGTAGCTCTTGAATCTCGTCCAGAGTTTTGAAAGGTTTAGCGGCTTCCTTGAATGAATGTGGATATTTCTCTCCTTGCTTCCTAGTATATCTCCTCATCAAAGAAGTGATTGATGAAAGCGCTTCTAATATCTTCCCAACAGGTCAGGGACCCTGGTGGTAGCTGGTTCAGCCACCTCCTGGCGTCACCTTCAAGGGAAAAAGGAAAAAGTTTGCAGCGATTGAAATCGTCGTTCACCATGTCTTCTGGCATCTCGATGTGATCGTTCTGGTGTTCAGTAGGAAGAAGACTAAACTGATTTTTTGCACCATAATTAGGAAGTCAATATCAAGCTCAGAGCTTCCTGTATGGTTGTCCGATAATCGAATTGCAGACCTACTGGAATAGGTCCTGCTGGGATTTAGGTATTCGAGCATTGGCAAATTCATGCTTTATCTCATTCTTTGGAGATTTATTGATTTGATCCGGGATTGCATCCCCCCTGATAATTAATGAGTTGGCTTGTTTCGTTGCTTTTATTGTTCATTGGGTCTATCAAAACTACATTCTCATTATCAGCATCAGTAAAGGCGTACTTACCTGCTTCCGGATGATCGGTATCGATCGATGGCAATTGAAGAGTGTCGCCCGACAGTAGTGGACTCGCGTTGATCGATGCTGGATGAGCTCCGTCAATCGATCCGTGTTGTCCTGAATCCACATTCTCTCCTTTAAGTACCTGTGTCACAGGATCAAGAAAAGAATAATTTAGAATATAGTTAAGTAAAAAAAATCTAGATGATATTCTAAACAAAATCTAATGGTAATAATAAAGAGTCCTTGACAACGGCGCCAAATTTGATGTGGGGTGTATTTTTATATCACTCTCAAATTAACCCTATTCCCACTTTACTCTCTCAAATAAGAGGTTTAGTGTAGTACTTAGGGATCGAATCCACATAGACTCTAGGATTGCACAATAGACTTATTGTTTTTGAATTAAAGCTAGATAAATGGTAATAATAATAATAATAAGAAAGGTGATTTCAAGATTGATTTAGTTTGTGAAGGTTAAATTAAGGGATCAAACTTAGGGAAATTCTCAGGTAGTATTAGATAATGGGAATTGATAGATAGCTAGGGTTAGAATTAAGCACAGTTCTCGAACTCAAACCTTAGAGTTTAGGAGTTTAGGAGATCGCTTTTGCGCATCTCGATTGAGTGTCAATTGATGCCAATAAGGTGGCGCCGATCGATGCTTGTTCTAAACAATACTGGTTTTGAAGTTTGATGGGTTCTCTAAGCTTTCAATTCAACTCTCGTTTGTTACCAGTTATTTAGATTGTTTAAGATAGGTTCAGGGTCATAACCAGGCTCTCGCTTGCGCTATGGAACCCTAATTTCAAAGATTGAATTGATCAAATTAAACCTAGCATTAAGAACAACTTAAACAAAGAACTAAGAAGATTACCTAACAATTCTATAAAATCAACAAGACATTACTACCATTTATGAAACCTAAATCTAACAATGAATTACTCAGACATGGTAATAAAGAACATGATTAAAGTCTGAATAAATTGCATAGAAAAAACAGAGTATAAAGATAAGAAGTTTAGGATCTTCTTTGTAATAATGATCAGATCTCTCTCTCCAATAGATGTAACAAGGTGTTCCAACTCTCAACTCTAAATTTTTTAAGTCACTTAGAAGACAACTCTTTCTTTTGGTCTTCTCAGCCTCCCCTTTTAACTAAGATAGAAAACCCTAATAAATAGTTTAAATTTCGGCCAGGGACTTGTCTTGCAAATGATGAGACTTTTGGGTAAAACTTATAATTTCTCAAGTCTTCATTGATTTGGAGCCGACTTGGCCGTCGATCGACGCACAAGGTGTGACGTCGAGTGATGCTTCACGCATAAACTAGATTCGACTTTGAGTTTCTGTCTGAGCATCCTAAATGCTCCAAAATAGCCCAAAAGCTCCAATTGCTTCAAATGAGTACATGGACCTGTAAATACTCTAAAACATAGGCTAGACACACATAATAGACTTTAAATAGAGCTTACAACTAGTAATAAATAGGCTATTTCAACACTCAAGTAGCTTAGACCGCAGAATTAGTTAAAAGACCCACATGATTTCTTCATGGAAAAGGTGAACACAATCCTAGGAATGAGTTCGTAAATCCTATCAACCTAAGGAGTGGGAAGGAACTGCCTTTTAATGAGGCAAAAACTATGGAGAATGAAAAACTAGTTGAAGTCAATACTGGGCCAGGGAATGTGGAGGTTTATGAACCAGTTGGAATGCAAGCTGAGGAAGAGAGTGTGGAAGTTGCTGCAGACACAACACCTGTAGTTGAGTATACACTCACAAGCTGTCATATTCAATGAAACAAAAGAAATCTCGCAGAGATTTGGAGGCAGCTAAGTGCAAGAAATTGGTTAATAAGTTAACTGTGAAAATCTCATTTGAGGATGTTGTTGAGATGATGCCTGCTCTGAAGAGATATGTGAATAGTTTGGTGACTAACAAAGCCTGTCAATAAAATATCATGTATATCTCCAAGAGATATAGCACACTTTTTCAGAACAGAGTTCCAAAGAAGGTGGAAGAACCATGGAGCTTTGTATTGTGTTGTGAAATTGTAGGTGCCATCTTTAAGAGATCTCTCTACGATTTGGGGTCTAGTGTGAACTTAATTCCATACACTATGGCTAAAAGGCTTGGACTCACCAACTTCAGATCCACGAAGATCCATCTAGTTTTTGCAGATCGCTCAGTGAGACATCATGTATAAGTTGTCTTGGATATTGATGTAGTAACTGAAAACTACAAGATTCCTGCAGACTTTGTAGTGCTGGAATTGGATCAAGAGCCTAAGGATCCTTTCATTCTGGGACGTCCATTCTTGGCTACAGAAGGAGCCATCATTGATGTGAAGTGGATAAGATGCTGAAAAGACCTACACTGGATGGTCATACTTTTTCCATTGATCATGCTGCAGATGGTGATGGAGGTGAGGAAGTAACCAAAGATTTGCTGAGAGATGATCCTCTAGAGATTGCTCTTACTCTAGCTGAGAATGAGCATGGGTACTTGAATGAGGATACATCTAAATTTGCTAAGGTGTTGAATTTTGGCGTACAAATGACACACATGGTTGCTACTGTGAGGCTTGATGAAGGGAAATCACCTACACCAAAAGCTACTGCGGATCATCTCAACCCATGGAGCGAACTGAGAGCTGCCAAGGTGGAACTCAAAATACTTCCATCAGGGATAAGGTATGCATTTCTTGGTCCTAAGTCTACTTATCCTGTGATCATCAATGCTGAGCTGAATAATGCTGAAACTGCTTTACTTTTGTGTGAATTAAGGAAGTTTCGTAGAGCAATAGGCTATTCGCTTGATGACATTCCTAATATCTCACCTGACCTCTGTATGTATAGGATATATATAGAAGATGAATCGAGGAATTGTATAGAACATCAGAGGAGGTTAAACCCAAATCTAAAAGATGTTGTAAAGAAGGAGATAATGAAACTTTTAGATGCTGGAATAATCTATGCTATTTCTTATAGTAATTGGGGTAGTCATGTGCATGTTGTACCTAAGAAAGGTGGGGTAACAGTAGTGAAAAATTATAAGAATGAGCTGATTCCCACTAGAACTGTGACTGGTCATAGAATGTGCATAAATTATAGAAAGTTGAATGCTGCTACTAGGAAAGATCATTTTCCTTTGCCATTTATCGACCAAATGCTTGAAAGATTGGCTAACCATCAATAATACTTCTTTTTAGATGGTTATTCATGTTTTTTCTCCAGATGATCAAGAGAAAACCAGTTTCACATGTCCCTACGGTACTTTTGCTTATCCCGGATTGCCATTTGGTTTGTGCAATGCAGCTGCCACGTTCTAACAGTGTATGATGTCTATTTTCACTGACATGATCGAGGACATTATGTAAGTATTTATGGACGACTTCTCTATCTATGGATCTTCGTTTTTGTTTGTCTTTCTAATCTGTGCATGGTACTTAGGCGGTGTAATAACCCTCCCGAAGGGGTAAAATGGTCGAGATCGACAAAGTCAGAATATGGAGCCAACCTTTTGGGAATTACTTGGTATCAACAAAATATAATTTTGGAGACATCATAGTTCAGAAGCAGGACGGAAATTAAGCAGGACGAGAAGCAAGCACGACGGGATGGAAGCACGACGGAAAAAAACAAATTTGGGCAAAAACCCAAATTTTGGTATTATGGAATTTATTGGGGAAGTCGGAGGCTCGGTAAATATTTCCTGTCAAGGTCAGCATTCAGTTTTGAATTTATTAAAAATATTTCGCGCATCAGAACGGGAGCGTAAAATATTCAGAATTGATTGCGGGTCAAAAATTTCTCGGAAGGACCGAAATCAGATGAATAAACCGAGAAGCTCAAGGTGGCTTGGTTTGAGGGATCAGGACGTGGTTTCAAGTGTTTAGCAAGATATCGTCAACCGAAACTCGAGGTGTCGCCGTTCATGGAAGCAGCACATGCAGCTTGACATGCCGGAGCACGAGGTGTCGTAGCGCATGCAACCAAAACATGTTGATCGACATGTGGGCGCTGTGGTGTTGCTTTGCATGCAGACATGACGTGTATCCGACATCTGGAGGACGTGGTGTCACCTTGCATGCCATCATGGTCATGCAGCCATCCATGTGGAGCACGAGGTATCGCTGTGCATTTAACCGAAGCATGCTAATCGACACGCAGAGGAAGTTGTGTCGCAACTCATGAAGTGTGTGCATGTTGAGAGACATGTGGACGTGGAGGTGTCTTCCTGAATTTCCCTTAGACATTCATGATAGCATTTGGACGCCCGTGTGTGGCCGTGCATGCGACCGGAAGCATGCGGGCTGACACACAGGCGCCAATGTGGTTTGATACGATTGGTCGGTGGTTTCTATAAATACCCATGCACACTCTTCAGTTTCAGACATCCATCACACACCAAAAACACTTGATAAACGTGGCTATAGAGAGGGAGAGAAAGAAAGAAATCATTTTAAGAGTTTAGTCATTTCTGAACACCGATATTTCAGCGAGAAGTCGAGTTCTGTCTAATCGAATATTTTCTGCGATTGTTATGCGGAACCCTGCCCAAATCAATTCTTACAAGCCAGTCATAATCTTCGATGATCAAGTGGAGGTGCTGTCCAAGATCAGTTCAGTTCCATGGGTTCAGATTAGTCGAAGTTTTGAAGCTCGATACTCTACCGAGAAGTCAGAGAAATTATCCAGCAGCTAGAGAAGGTTCTGCTCGAGTTGAGTTCTGTCCATACCAATATAAGGGGAGGTTCTGTCCAAGTCAATATCAGTCTAGTCCAGTCCACTCAAGTCATCCATTGGGTTTTGGCCAAGTCCTCTCCGATCAACCAGCTGCTTATCGGCAATAAACACTATGAGTTGGTTTGTTTGAAATCCACTTGGAATTTATGTTAGTTTTGTGAGTTGGTTTTCTTTGAATTCCACTTGGAATTTAGGTTAGTTTTGTGAGTTGGTTTGTTTGAGTTCCGTTTGGAACTTAGGGTAGTTTTATGAGTTGGTTTCTTTGAATTACACTTAGAATTTAGGGTAGTTTTGTGAGTTGCTTTGTTTGAATTTCACTTGGAATTTAGGATAGTTTTCTAGTTATGCTTGAGTTCCACTTGGAACTTAGGATATATCGAGTTTCATATAGAGTAGTATTCTCATGTTATTGCATGATAGAGTCCTTAGGGTTATTTATTAAACCAGACTCATTTTAGCAGGGGTAAGCTGAGATGAAAAGGAATTAAGACTGAGATAATAACCTGACTAGGACTAGGGTGCATCATGTTTTCTATTCTTGCGTGTTAATATGCTTGATTGCAGGTTCCCGTTATCTTTAAAGATAGTTCATAGTGGGAGGCTGAACTATCTGGGTAATGGTTTGATTAAGTAGATTGTTTGTTAGATTAATTAAATGCTTGCTTGTTTAAATCTTGTTGATTGAGGTTAGTCATCTCTTGGTAAGGGATTGACTAACTGGTTGTGTTGTTATGATATTGTTGTTTAGTTTATTAGATGGTAGTATTAGTGGTCCTAAGCCATATAGGCAGGACTACTCGTATTAGTGGTTAGTATCATAGATTTTTATATGTTGTTAGGATAGTGTGTCGTGTGTGTTGCCGACAGTATGTGCGTAACCCACCCATACTAGGCTTGTTTAGGGGTGATTAGCGTTTCCTCAGCCTCGTACCCGGCGGGTTCAAGAAAACCCCTTATTCGCTGGATCAGGAAGACTCAGAGGGACGAGGTCATGGCTTATGGCTTAGTATTACACAACGGTGTAATGTGGCAGTGACCCGAAGGACTGTGGGCTGTCGCGCGGTGACCCGATTGACTGTGGGCCGCGGTCGGTTGAAAGTTCCTTCTTTTGGCCTTTGTGGTAAGGAGATAGGATATTGTTGATAGTGAGGAGGAACACGAAGTCACCAGGGCCCAGGTTAGAGTGTGTGTTGTGTTAGAGTTTCGTAAGGGTTATAGAACCCAAGAGTAAGTGGTATCACCGATATACGGTGTTACAAGTTATATTGAGTCATAGTTAGTTAGAGTCTTATTATTGTGTCTGTGTTTGTGGATTGGTTGATTTACTTGCAGTTTTCTAACATCAAGATCTAATTCCAGGTTAGGTATCGGATTAGTCTTGGTGTGTCTTCGGTTAGTGTAGTTCCTGATGTTGGCTGTTATGTTGTTTGAAGGATTTCTTGTGAAGGGTGGTGGATATTAAAGCTATGCGGTATCATTGGTTGGCTGATCATGTTCTTGTTCGATTGTTGGTCGACCGGTTAATGATACTTGTATAGTCTAATTGTCTAACACTACATGAGTATTGAACCTCAGGCGCATATATGGTTAACTAGGGATTGGTTGTTAACTTGTTGTTATGCATGTTTCGTTACTTGAAGTTATATTATGGCAGGAGGCCGAGTCTAACTTAGTAACAGTTGTTTAGCCTTAGCTTTGTTTTCTTGCTAGGGTTAGATTGATTGTTAATTTGGGTTGTTTGGGTTAGTTACTAGGTTGCGGGTAGAGGCCGCCAGCTCACTGAGTAACATTAGGTTAATCATCCAAGTTTGTTGTCCTTTTTGCAGGTAGTTTTAAGTAAGGATGATCAGATAGCTTGGTGCTGGACGTTAGGACCACCAGAGTAGATTTTCATGCCTTTTGTAAACGGTATCGTGATTGTGTTTAATTGACTCGATTTGGCATTAGGCCGGGACTGGTCTTGAATAAATAAATATATGAATATTTCTAGAATTAATAAAGGAATTTTTTTCATGCGCATCATGAGTACTTTGATATTTGACTAGTCCGGTCTAACACAATGTTAGGTCTTGGTACGGGTTGAAAAGCCTTAGGCCTCGATCTAACGGAACCGTTAACTCTTGGTACGGGTTGCAAAGCCTTAGGCCTTGATTTAGCGGGACGAGTTAGTGGATGAACTGGTCTATGTTGCGGAGTAAGTTCTACGACTCTGATCGGATTGTCCCTAGCCCATCACATAGCGCTTCCGGACCATGGTGTTGGGTTGGACTGTCAGTCATGTTCTTGTTTGATTGTTGGCTGGATGGTTGGCTCTTTCATCTCTAACCCTGAGTGTTAGTTGGTCTATCGGTCATGTTCTTGTTTGATTGTTGGCCGGTGGATCGACCATATGTCTAGGATGGTTCGGGGGTGTTACAGGCGGTGCGGGGAAAAGGATTTGGTTCTTAACTGGGAGAAATGCCACTTCATGGTCAGAGATGAAATTGTTCTTGGGCATAAGATTTAAGAAAAAGACATTGAAGTTGATAAGGCTAAGATCAAAGTGATGACAAGTCTACAGCCACCTGATTCAGTCAAAGGGATCATAAGTTTTTTGGTTCGTGCAGGCTTTTACAGAAGGTTCATTCAGGATTTCTCAAAGATTACAAGACCTTTGACTCGTCTGCTATGCAAAGATACTAAGTTTCATTTCAACAATGAGTGCTTGGAAGCTTTCCATACTATTAAAGGCGCATTAGTCAGTGCACCAATTGTCCAACCACCATACTGCGAATTGCCTTTCGAGGTGATGTGTGGTGCCAGTGATTACGCAGTAGGAGTTGTCTTGGGACAGCAACCAGAGAAGAAGCTTCATGTCATCTACTCCGCAAGCAGGACACTTGATGATGCACAATGCAATTATGCCACTGCTAAGAAGGAGCTTTTGGCCATTGTGTTCGCTTTTGAGAAGTTTAGGTCCTATCTTGTTGGATCTAAAGGGATTGAAAACCACTTATCTAGATTGAAGGTGGAAGAAGATTTACCTTTAGTTGATACTCTTCATGTGGAAACTGTTTATGTTGTGAACATTCAGTAGAATGATGGGTATGTGCCAATTAACGATGCAAACATTCCAATGGTGCCTTGGTTTTCAGAAATAACCAAATACCTAGCTGCAGATCAAAAGCCTCTCAAGTTTACTGGGAATGACAAGAAGAAATTCTTAAGAGATGTCAGACGTTATTTCTGGGATGAACCGTTTTTGTATAAGTAGTGTGCTGACAATGTTTCAGAAGGTTTGTCACTAAAGAAGAGATTCCAGGTATCCTTTTTCACTGTCATGGATCAAACTACGCTGGACACTTTGCTGCGAGCAAGACTGTTTCGAAGATTCTGCAGGCTAGTTTCTGGTGGCCTAAAATGTTTAAAGATGCCCATTCCTTTGTCTCCAAGTGTCATGCGTGTCAGATACAAGGAAGTATAAGCAAGAGAAATGAGATGCCTTAGAACTTTATCTTGGAAGTTGAGGTGTTTGATGTATGGGGAATCGATTTTATGGGTCCATTTCCATCTTCCTATAACAATCACTTCATCCTTGTCGCAGTATACTATGTCTCAAAGTGGGTAGAAGCAATATAAAGTCCTACCAATGATGTTAAAGTGGTTGTGAAGATGTTTAAGTATATAATTTTTTCAAGATTTGGAGTGCCAAGAGTGGTGATTAGTGATGGAGGATCACATTTCATCAACAAGGTGTTTGGGAGTCTTCTCAAAAAAATGGTGTGAGACACAAAATGACAACAGTGTACCATCCCCAGACAAGTGGACAGGTTGAAATCTCCAACAGAGAGATCAAGAACATCATGCAGAAAAAAGTTAGAACAACTCGAAAAGATTGGTCAACCAAGCTTGATGATGCTTTGTGGGCATACATAACAGCTTATAAAACTCCTATTGGCACCACCATTTTCCATCTGGTCTATGGAAAACCGTGTCAACTTCGAGTGGAGCTCAAGTACAAAGCAGCTTGGGCAGTTAAGCAAATTAATTTCGACATGAAATCTGCAGCTGAGAGAATTTCAGCACAATGAGCTAGATGAATTTCAAAATCTACAAGGAACGCACTAAGGCTTATCATGACAAGAGGATCAGTCCAAGAACTTTTGCTGTCAACAATCAGGTTCTACTCTTCAACTCTCATTTGAAGTTGTTTCCTGGAAAGCTTAGGTCTCAATGGTATGGTCCATTCACAATCAAATAGGTGAAGCCTTACGGTGCAATTGTGTTATGGAATCATGATGGTGGTGAATTTGTGGTTAATGGTCAACTCCTGAAACCATATATGGCCTATTCAGAGATTCCTAAAGGAGAAGTTGTCTCTCTTGGTGAACCACCTCTAGCTTAGAGGGTGCCAAAGTCGAGCTAATGACTTTAAACAAGCGCTTGGTGAGAGGCAACCCACTGGTAAGCGTATATATTTCTTTAGTTTTCCTTTTGCACTTTGAATTTTGGTTTTGTTTTACTTTTGCAGGTATAGAAAAAAAAGCATAGGGCATGTGCAATAACCGGATCGATCGATCTGGGTTGAACAGTCGATCTCTCAATCGATCTTAATCAATTCGAAAGAAAAAAAATTGCGGATGAATTTTCGATCAATCGGAACCAAACCATACTCAATATGCTGATCGATCTAAAGAGATCGATCCCAGAAGTGCCAGTCGATCTGCCTCGGTCGATCCATTGTTCATCAGAACACAATGGAATTTTTGGATCAGTTTTTGATTGACCGAGTCAAGCCCAATCGATCTCACCCGATCGATCCACAAAGATCGATCGATCCGCATGCTAGATCGATCGATCCACATGCTAGATCGATCGATCTACATGCTAGATTGACCGATCCGCATGCTAGATCGATCGATCCTGACCCTAGGTAAGTAACCAAATCGATTTCTTGGTTTACTCTAATTTATTTCCAGTTGATTTCAACTGAAGCAAACGCGATTATGTGTATTATAAGTTGATTTTTGGATCGAAAACTCCTCATTTCTCCTCCTTCTTGATCGATTGAAAGGGACAAAAGGGTTCACACTCTCCAATTTCTTAACTTCTTAAATTTCACTCCGTTTTTGACGATTCTTCAGCCTAATCCATATGATTTTGTGAGCTATTTCTGAATCTGTCACTGTCTTCTTCGATCTGCAAACGTATGAAACTCAATACCCACTTTTTGAGTTCGAAAATACAAGGTGAAAGGTGAATTTTTTGAGTTTGTTAGAATGGTTTGGCTTGAATCGTGTACTAGGGTGTCGATTTGGGGTGATTTCAGAATTTTGTTTAGATTTAGGGATGTAGGTTTTGTTCAAAAAAAAAATATTTCAAAGAAAAAATGAAAAATGAGAAAAAGAGATGATGGAGGATACTAATGTTTTGAGTTTTGATGGCGTTGAATCTTTGATGACACATCATCACCTTGTCTTATCTTTGTAAACTCATTTTTGGTATTGTGTTTACTTGCAGAAAATGGTTAAGACTATGCCCAAGAAGAATCCGAAACGAGGGTCAGTAGCACAAGCAGAAACTCAGGTTGTGGACACAGAAGGTGCATCAAGCTCAACTCAACCAGAGAGTGATGAAATTTACGCAGCAGCCATTGGCCACGGGAGCCATTGATACCATATCCTAAAGTCCCAAAACTTAGAGGAGAAGACATCATTAGTAAGACCATGCTGAAGAATCTTTCATCCTACACGGACTACGACTACCATGCTGCTTGCAGTGATTACCAGTGCCTTTTTACAATGGTCTGTTGGGGATGACACTAAACCCGACCAAGTTCATAAGTGATTACACTACAAAGGAGATGGGAATTATGCGTGATGTCAAAAAGATGTGGCGGAACATGGGGATCGAAACGCTTGGCTACGATCCTAAACCCCCTTATCCGGAGTTGGTTATACAGTTCCTCTCTTCAATAGAGTTGCACTACAAGTCAGAGACAAATAAGGTTGCTAGCTAAGGCAAGCTTACATTCGTAATCAATGGGGTGCTTACGAGATGTATATACATCAGTTGTGTACACTGTTTGGATTTGAGATCAGACATGAGGCATGCTCTCTAGCAGATTTCCCTCAAGCTTTTCTGTTGTGGAGTGAGATTGCAAAAACCAACTATAATTCTCGAGGAGCTAAGCTTGATATGGTCAGGAATCCAGTCTTGCGAGTGATAGCAAAATCTTTGGGTCATCTTCTACTGGGAAAGGAGGAAGCAGGTTCACTTACTGGGGATGAGGCACAGTTTATCCATTATTGGCTTCCTTTAGCTCTCAGACCGGCATATGACCTTAGAGAGCAACCTCCAGTAGAGCTTTCGGTGAATATGGGAGCATTGTTTGCTGAGATGTTGTTTGCTAGGAAGTTCAGAGGTATTTGTGCTCTTCATTAGAAGCCTTTAGATGAATTCATTGGTGGTCTTCTCACTCGAATCTTCAAGTACCATGATATCGATCTTTCGAAGACTCCTTGTTTTGATATGATTAGTATATTTGATGCTCAGTTTCTCACCAACACCAGGATACTCTACCCTGGTAAGGTCTTCCGGTTTACCAATCCTGGCGGTAACATCCTTCACTGCAAACTCCTGTAACCCTCCATTACATCTCTGACGTCTGTGGAGAACATGTGTTTCATGCCTCATGCTGAGGTTTGCTACAGACCTCCTCCACCAGCTCCAAAACATCGCCGTGGCTCCACTTGTTCGACTGCTTAGATGAAAAGCCAGAATGATTCCATTCCTGACATTCCATTTGACCATACTACAAACCCCTCCATGGAGTACTTGTTACCTGCATACACCAGTCAGTTCGATTCCGGAGCACCATCATTGGATGCTACACAGCAGCAGCAGTTCGCTTGGACTGTAGATACACTGGTTAAGATGTCGACGATGATGCATGCTATATGGAGAGCTCTCACGAAGATTTGATGCCCACCTCTTCCTTCTTGTTGTTGTGCTCCACGTTCAGAGCCTGCTGATCAAACTGAAGAAATCCTTATGTTGCTGGACACAGGGACACTGATACCATCGATGACAATGATGGAGCAGATCCGGAGCGGGATAAACGCCTCCCAAGGTGCAGTCGAGGACCGGGACAGAGCAGGAGTTGCAGTCTCAACGACCACCAGTGAGCAGTATCATCTCTATCTATCCCTTGTATTAAATCATTTTCACTATCTTTATGTACTTTTTGCGTATGTCGTATTCTTCTCTCGATTTATTTTCACGCAGAGTCGGTATGAAGTAAGTCTGAGGGAGAGTACCTTCTGAGACTAACGCTTTCTTATGATTCTGTGGAGTAAGTCATTTTCCTTATTTATTAAGTCAAGTTGTTGGGGAATGAGGACCTTACTCCTTGGATGATTTTAACATGTTTACTTTTAATTGTCTTTCTAGTGACCATTATTGCAGAATGTTGAGTGTACAAACAAGCTAAGCTCCTCTATCTTTGGACTATTCTCCTTGACCAGAAACATCCCACTCTATTGAGGTTTAGATGAAAGGACAATTGGCTCTATTTTATATAAGCCTAACCTGCTTAAGTATTTTTGTATAGGTGCTATATTCGGGAAACGAATCACATTCAGGACTTCTTTAACCTTTTACCACTCTTGCTGTCCTGAATGGCTAACTCATTTTTAGCTAGTACCTACCTTGAACCTTAATCTCCTTCAAACCTCATGCATTTTTGTTTTCATTGTCATATGTGTAGATATGTGCAAAAAGTTTGGAGAGAAAAGGATTGACGCAACTTCTAATCACTCTATTCTTACAGTTGCAACAAAGGGAAAAGAGCATGGAAAAGGTGACCACAGTCAGTAGGTTGGCAAATAAAAAAATCAGAGGATCAACTTGTCATGAGTAAATTGCTGGTTCACTCTTAAAAAAGAAAAAGAAAAAAAGAAAAAAGAGTGAAGCCAAAATATCGAGTTGTATACTCTACCGATAAGAAGTCTATACAGGAAAATACCAGAGAAGTGGAGAAAAATATCAAAAGAAAGGGAGGGAACGTGAAGAAAAATACTAAAGGGATGGAGGAAACATCAAAAGAAGAGAGTGGCTAGAGGTTGTGGACATCAATAAGTCCATTCTCTCTTACTATTACGCGTAATATTCTGCATCCACTACAAAAAAGTTGGTAATATGTTGGCGTCAAAATCGGTTACAATGGAATCAACGCCTAAAGTCCTCGGGAAACATTTCAAAGATCAAAACTTTCGTATAAATTTAACAAAAAAGAAGTTATACAATGAGTTCTCAAATTAGAAATCCAATCTCTTCGATAAATAACTTTCAGAAAATAATGATGGAAATGAGAAACGGCTTACTAACGCTTCTCTAACTGTCTGAACCACCCAAGAAAGGTTAGAGCCTGATACTTCAAAGCCAGCTCACCCAAGGGCGAGCTAGGTTCTTCCTTAGGACAGATCACCCTAGGACGAGCTCAGTCCACCAAGCAAGCTCGCCCATTGGCGAGCTTGGGTCCGTCCAAGCCAGCTTGCCCTAGGGTGAGCTCGGGTCCGTCCAAGCCAGCTCGCCCCAAGGTGAGCTTGGTCTCGTCCAGGCCAGATCGCCCTAGGGTGAGCTCGGGTCCGTCCAAGCCAGCTTGCCCTAGGGAGAGCTTGGTCCCATCCAGGCCAGCTCACCCGAGAGCGAGCTTGTGTCCGTTCAGGCCAGCTCGCACTAGGGCGAGCTCAAGTCATTCCAGGCCAGCTTTCCCTAGGGCGAGCTCAGGTCCTTCCAGGCTTGCTCGCCATAGGGTGAGTATGACTGCATCATTTCAATATCAGGCACTCTCGTTTCTCTCTCCATCAATCTGTAACCATGCTGTCCCTTGTTTTGTCTCGACTGGAGTTACCGCTGAGATTTTACGATAAAAACCGCAAAGAGTTGTTTTCTCGTATAAGTTCAAATCGATCGTACAAAATGGCGCAGTTAACTTAAAAATTAGATGTTTTGACAGTATGATTTGTTTAAACTCTTTTATAAAAATCGGCGTCATACCAAAGGTGACTTCTCAAAGAAATCGCAAGAAACGCTCAAAGTCGAAAACAGTACAAAGAGGTCTAGAATGCAGCTAACATCCCACTTATGATTTTAGACGAAAATGAGCCCAAAGTTAGTATGAAAGTTTTTATTTTATTTGTAGGAGAGGATAAATGTCAAGTTACAGGGATAATTATGAAGATGGAGGAAAAATGGAATATTGTTGAAAAGGGATAAACTTAGGCAACCGAACTTGAAGGGATATTTAAGGGGAGCTACAGGCAGGAGTGCCAGATCCAGAACTTTTAGACATAAGAGATTTTTGTTAGCTTTAAGAGATTTTTAGAATTTAAGCGGCTAGACTAGCAAATTCAATACTTAGAACGTTTCCTGCTTTCGTTCTAGGATTCTCACTGTTAGCATCGCTCTATTCAGGAAAGAAAGAAGCAGGTCTATCCGCACCTGCAAGATCGATTGATCCGTCTTTTGATTGGTCGATCCCGTTCTCACAAGTTTTGTGTCCAAATTGCGGGACACATTTTGATCGACTGAGAAAGAAGTGGGTCGATCTTTAACCAACATATTGATCGATCCGTATTGGATCGTTAGATCCTTGGGTCGATCTCAACCTAGTTTTCGCGAGCAAAAACCAGATTTTTCTGTTTAATTCAAATCTTGAACCGGTTTTACCTAGGAATTCAGGAAAAAACGTGTTTAGACCTATTTCTTTCAATTTTTCAGCAGTTTATTCAGTACGTTACATTTTTCATTTTGGATTTGGCTTTTTGGTTTGGAAGATTGTAAGCTTTAAGGAGAAGAAATTTTAAACTCTTCATAGAGAAGTTATTTTGAACCTTATTTCACTCTACATTTCTATTCAATGAATCATTCAATTATTTTATGTGTTCTTCATTTCATGTCTGAGTAATCATTCAGTTAGGCAGGGTGAATCGAAGGAATCCATGAATCATTGAAACTGATATGTTATCTAGGGGTTGTTAAATCAAGTGGTTCTTCATCTAGATGTATCTTATTGCTTGAACTAGACTGCACACCTAGTTCATGATCTCTAGGTTGTTTAAACTCACCGAAAATGATTGTTTAAACTCCTGAAACGAATCTAGATGAGCAAACGTTCACAACTGACGGAAGTTGTTGTTAGGAAACTTGTGAACAAATCAAACTTGTTAAACTGCATGTTTAGAACTATAAATAAAACGGAAGTTGACCTTTAGATTTCTATAACATAGGGTTTAGTTTACCGAAAGTTAACTAAACTATTTGTGTTGTTTGAGTTTATGAACGGTTTAAATCTTATTCCCTATCTAATATTCATTTATTGATTTATGTTTTTCTGAGAATGCCCAAGGCCTAGCATTTTTATTCATAAGTGAAACCTCGTTTAGATTTTTTAATTACATCTCTCGCAATTGAAACTACAAAAGAAAATTCTTGTTGTTCTAGCTTGACTTTTCTATCGTAGATTTATAGTGTAACCTTGGTCAATGAGGAATTCGGTCTCTATATACTACCGCGCACTACCGTGCACTTGCCGTTGGTTTTAGTGGTAAAAACCTGAGTAGATCAATATCTCCACAGTCTCATCTTACACCACTGGCACCACTCCTCTGTGGTCTTTGGCTTACACCTCTTGGATTTGTTCAGAAACTCTTTAGTGTACTCTGCAACTGTGTAGGATCCTTGCTTCATCTGAAACACTACTTCACACTTGCATGGTCTGGTAATCACTCTCAAGGAACTCTCATCCACAATGGGTGTCTTCCATTGACGACCACCCTTCCTTGGAGGTCCTTTCCCGGACGACGGCTGCTCACGAATCTCATCAGGCACCGACCACAACTTCTTAGAGCAACCCTGGCCCCAACTGGGTGGTGTCACCTCAGCCTCGGGTAAAAGTGAAACATCCCATGACCTCGCTCCAGGTGTATTTGCGGCCCTCTGGAAATGGGGTAGACTGTGTATGATGATTAAATGATTAACTTGATATGCTTTTGTGAAAAGCGTAAAGTTGATCTTGAACTGAATATCATGATAAATAGAAAATGTTAAAGAAGTGGATTAAGAACAAGAGTAGTAAGCAAAAGTACATGATTAGGAAAACAAAATTAAATAACTCAAGTATGTTTTTGCTTAGGACCACGAAATATGTTATGCTCGTCTTTTAGTTTTTATCCGTGTATGTTGACGTCAGCCATGATGGATCGTCTGGTCATATGATTTCTTCAGCGGGGATGGACCTTTGGATCCGTGGAATTTTGTTATAAGTTATGTGGATCGTCGGGTTGTGGACCTTCGATCGTATGGACCATCATGTCGGTGTATCTTTGTCTTTAAGTTATGTGGAGCATCGGGTCAGTGGACCTTTGATCATATGTAGCATTAAGTTGGTGGACTTTTGTTTGTATGCTATGTGGTTCATTGAATCGGTAGGCCTTTAATCACATTGACTGTTGGGTCATTGGACCTTTGTTTTTATGTTATGTGTTTCCTCGAGTCAGTGGACCTATGTTTGTAGGAACAGCTGGGTCCGTAGATCACTGGGTCCATGGACCATCAATCGCATGAACCGTCTGGCGGCTAGACCTTTGGTCGTGTGTGTGAAAATTGGTAAGTACTAAAAAATGGTTAAGTATGAAAAATAATTAAGTAGTACGGAAATAAATAATTACAGAAATGATAAGAAAATGTAATCCTAAGTGTTTAGAACGGTATATGTACATTTGACTGTATTTTTAAGGTAAAATAATGGAGGGTTCGTTGAGATACTACAAAATAAAGAATCAAGGCGATCAAAAATATCAAAAGTAATGTTGTATTGATATTTTGAATACCCTCCTTTCTTAAGGTTTTAAGCTTTCTTATATAGGAGATCATTGGCAAGGTTTTAAGTAGATCTGACCTAAGATAGAGGAATATATCCTTTTAACTATAATTACTATTTTTTAGTTTACCTCGGAGGCAGGAGACACAATAAACCTCAAGGCCGGAGATTGGCGTCCTGCTTGTGGGAGCCAAATTAAATAAAACGACTACACTTTATTCTGTATTTATGTAAGAGCTTTCCATTAGTACAGAATTAAATAAGCAGAGTTAGCAAAATACATCTAAACTAGCTAGACTAACCACCTAAACCTAAAATTTCTATGTGAATTGCAACTCCTAAGTTAACAGACGAAAATGAAGCATGTGTTTCTAAGTGTATATTATAAATATGTTAGCAATGTTTCTGTCCCCCTTTCTTTTTTTCGGTAGATTAAACATCATCTTTTCCCATTGTTTTGAATCATTCTTTATATTCAAAATATGCGTTTAAATCAAAAAAATCCCTTTTCAGAAGTCTTCATTTTCTCAATTTTATTGCTTATTTCACTCTAAAAGTTAGATCGCCACCAATTTGGGATTCATTAGGATATATATTATTGCGGGCAATTTCTTGTAGGCCATTTTTAACGATTTGGGAACTTTTACATTTTTTCCCTAAATTCTTTATATTTCATTTCAACTTGCGGTTTTTTGTGACTTCGGTTTATAAAATGATGAAAATCATTTCATTTCATCAAAATCTGTTCAGTGTTAATGATTTACAATTTTTGACTCTACTTTTTGCTATCTTGGTGGACACAATGGATTCCCATATTCTCTTCTTCATTCGTTTTCCATTGATAACTTTGTATAATTTCATTTAGTTTTACAAAAGATGTCCTGTCAAACTTGTCTGAGTTCATTTTGCAGAATTTTATTTCATAAACTCTGTTAATTTTCATTTTATGAAAGAAATTCCGTAGAACTAGCCAAAGTTAATTTTGCAGAATTTTCTTTTGTTTAAACAGTGTTTAGTTTCACTTTACAAAAGATGTTCACTAAAACTTCTTGAAGTTAGTTTCGTGGAAGTTTATCTTGTAAAACACTGTTTAGTTTTATTTTACTAAAGATTAATGTAAAACTTGTAGAAGTTATTGAAAGTTTATTTAGTAAATCAATTTTTAGTTTTACAGAATAAGTTTCATAAAACATTAATATCATATAAATCGGCATGGCGTATGTGGAATTATTATTTTTTATTTCCCGTTCAATTATACAGTAGCCGTTGATATCTGGAGATACATCTTGTGTAAGCTATGAATCTGGTATTTCCTCAAATGTTTCAACTTCAAGCTATGTTGGTCGAGCAAGTACGAGCGCCATTTTCCATGCAGATGTAATCTTTAAAATGGAGCNGGGGGGGGGGGGGGGGGGGGGGGGGGTTCGACTTGGATTTATGAAGAGACATTAGAGGTGCTTAGGAATTTTACGATGTTCCTCTGGAAGTTATCTTCAAGATTCTAAGGGTCAAGGATAAAGCGTATAGGCCCCGTCCTGGTTATTTTTTTGGAGGCCTACTTCACATTTTTCTTTATGTTGTTCGGTTCTGTCCCTGATAGCCCGTTATCTGAGCGAACATGGATTGTTGTTTGGTCAACTGAACTTCATGGCTTGTGCAACTTGATCATCGGGATAATGGTTTAACGTTATGAACGTAACAATGAACTAGATGTGTGCCTTATTCAAAGCCTTTTGACAATGCAGAAGAAGCCAAAATCCTTGATGTTCTATGCCAAGAAAAATATTTATTAAAATAATCACGGGATTTTGGGTAAATGGTATGCTATGGTCCGACTGTTTCTCCTATGTCCACACAAATTATGCGTTTATTGAAGAAGGAAGTATTGTGGTGTTCTAAACAGAGTGGGGAAGATTTTTATTTTTTTTTGGAGAATTCACGCGGATTCTTAATATCTTGTTCTAAAGTTCATACAATTTATTTGCTTCATCCAAGTGGGGGTTTCAAGTGGAGAAAAACATATATAGGTTGTGCTAAACAGAGTGGGAAAATTCGCATTGTTGATTTTGATCAATGGAGAAAAACAAGGAAATCCTTACTTTTCTTGAGATCCGGATTATCTGCGTAATCACACGAATACGAAAAAGAAAAAGACAACAAAATATTAATTATGAAATTGCGCTAAGATGTTTTTATTGATTAAGAGAAAAAGAGTTACAAAGTACTGCTGATAACAAAATCGAATGAAGAACAATTAACAATGGAAATCGTAGAACAAAGACAAAAAACGTTCTAAATAACATCTTTGCTAGTCTAGGCACCTAATCCCTAAATTCTCTAAAGCTAAGAGTCTCCTCAGTCAAAAAATCTCGGATCCCTTCGCGTTTTGTCTTGGCTTCCTTTATATACTCTTCCAAGGTCGGTCACGTTTTCCCGTTATGCCCCTAGTTTGAGTTTATCTTGAAGCTTGACATTTATCTCTTTTTCCCCTTATCCCCATCCTAGGGTGGGGTGGCTTGCGAACAATGTCCCCGCCCTAGGTCGGGGTGGTTTGCGAACAATATAGCCGCCATAGGACGGGTTGGTTTGCGAACAACATCCCCGCCCTAAGGCAGGGTGAGCTGGTCCAACCCGTCCGGTAATCTTTGACACAAACATAAAAAAAATTTGGAGATACATCTTGTGTAAGCTATGAGTCTGGTATTTCCTCAAATGTTTCAACTTCAAGCTATGTTGATCGAGCAAGTACNAAAAAAAGACAACAAAATATTAATTATTAAATTGCGCTAAGGTGTTTTTATTGATTAAGAGAAAAAGAGTTACAAAGTGATGCAGCGTAGTTATCTATTTTCCTTGTGTGGTTTTCTTTAAGTTTCCTTTTTCTTTTTAAGTTTATTTATTAGCTTTATCCTTATACTAAAGAATTATAGATTAGCGTAAGGGAGGAGATTAGATTCAAATCCCTTAGACTTAGGATTTCTTCTACTATAAATAAGTATCCTCTTGACTTGTAAGAGGTGCGCATTATTCATTCATTATTAATAAAAGAGCTTTTGTGTTCTTGATCCCTTGCAAACGGAAGAACATTGGTGCTCTCAACGTTTCAAGAAGACTTTGATCCTAGGAATTCGAAGACTAAATAGGACCATCGTGTTTATCATAGCTACTGCCACATTAGTTGGTATCAGAATCCAGCAAGTTTTAATTCTTTAATTAAAACCGGTTATTGATCTAATGGCCCCTCGGAAAACAACTACTACAGAAGAACAACCTGACGACCTCCGTCAGACTTTGGAGAACTTTACTCGTGATCTACAAGGAGCTCTTCAGTTAGCAGTTGAAAACGCCTTAACCACAGTCCTACAGCAGCAACAAAGGCAACAGGGACGCCCAGACAGGCGTAATCAAGGTCAACATCACAATTCTGATGAAGAAGATATCGTTGATAACCTATTTGCCGATAACTTACAAGACCAGCGCCAAAGACGTCACCTCAACAATAATGATCGTGCTAATGCAGTTAATCCTGTTCGCTGGGAATCTAGTTTCAGAACTGAAATACCAGAATTTTTAGGCACATTGAACCCAGAAGAATTTATCGATTGGATCAATATGGTTGAAGAAATTTTGGATTTCAAACAAGTTCCGGATGACATGCGTGTGTCGTTAGTAGTTACTCGTTTTAAAGGAAGAGCTATGGCATGGTGGCAACAGCTCAAAGAATCTCGGAGACAAGCTAACAAGCAGCGTATCAACTCTTGGGCTCAACTTACAAAGCATATGCGCAGGAATTTCCTTCCCTACAATTATGAGCGCACACTTTATAACAAATTACAGAACCTGAGACAAGGGGGACGATCAGTTGAAGATTATTCAACAGATTTTTTTCACATGGTAGCAAGAATGTCTTCAGCGGAAACGGTAGACCAATTAATCTCTCGATTTATTGGAGGTTTACGACCACAGCTTCAAAACGCTTTGCAGCAATTTAACCCTACCTCTGTTTCCGAAGCTCATCAACGAGCGCTTGCAATGGAAGTCCAACTTCGACCAGCATGGAATCATCCATCCCGAGCGCGACAATCACCCCTTGAACCATCTACAAGCTCCGACTCCAATACACGTGCTGAAACATCAAAAACAGGAGCAGCATCGGACACCATGACTTCTTCCCGCCCACCGAGAACCAACGCTCTTCGATGTTTTGTCTGCGGCGAACGAGGTCATATTCAGACAGCTTGTCCTAAACAACCACGTCGAGGTCTACTAGCCCATGAAGCAAATTTTGACGATGACCCTAAATTTGATGAGTACGAAACCGATGATGACAGTAACGATATCATCGAAGGAGATACAGGGTCAAAATCACAAATCCTTGTCATACGACGAAACTGCCTTGCTCCTCGAGCTTCTACAGAGTCATGGTTACGAACTAATTTATTTCGATCAACTTGCACCATCAACGGCAAAATTTGCAAACTGATTATCGACTCAGGAAGCTGTGCTAACGTTATTTCTGATGAAGCAGTCCAGAAATTGTGTTTAAAAACAGAGCCTCACCCGTCTCCATATCAACTTGCATGGCTGAATAACGACGCCGAGCTCAGTGTTTCCAAGCAAGCCTTAGTTACCTTCTCCATCGGCTCGTACAAGGATGACGTAATTTGCGATGTCGCTCCAATGGAGGCTTGTCATCTCCTTTTAGGACGACCATGGCAATACGACCGCGATGCGTTACACATAGGCAAACGCAACACTTATAGCTTTCTCAATGGGGATCGAACAATCACCTTGCTTCCCACCAAAGACCAACCAGAAGTTACACCGTCCTTACCTTCATTTAAATCGCCAACCAACTCGTTAATGGTAATCCCAAAAGCCGAGTTTGAAAATCAGCTGCATGATTGTGATTGTTTATGGGCACTTATCGCTTCACCAGTAAATCAGATGCCAGTATCATTAAACAAAGTTGCACCAAAAGAACCTGTTCCTCCGGCGTTTACAACCATTCTTCAAACATTTGCAGACGTATTTCCGGACGACCTACCTCAAGGATTGCCACCTCTCCGTGATATTCAGCATCACATTGACTTAGTGCCCAATGCAACACTTCCAAACCGTCCTCACTATCGTATGAGCCCGCAGGAACACGACGAGTTAAGACGTCAAGTAGAGGCACTTCTTACCAAAGGACACATACGGGAAAGCCTCAGTCCGACGGCGGTACCAGCCTTACTTATTCCAAAAAAAGATGGCTCATGGCGTATGTGTGTAGATAGTCGTGCTATCAACAAGATCACAGTCCGATACCGCTTCCCTATTCCACGCCTCGACGATTTATTAGATCAAATCGGAAGCGCTTCCATCTTCACCAAACTGGACTTGAAAAGTGGTTATCATCAAATTCGGATACGTCCTGGAGATGAATGGAAGACGGCGTTCAAAACGCGAGAGGGACTGTTTGAATGGCTTGTTATGCCATTTGGATTATCAAACGCGCCTAGTACGTTCATGCGCGTCATGAATCAAGCCTTACGACCTTTCATCGACCTTTCATCGGCAAGTTCGTGGTAGTCTACTTTGATGATATTCTCATCTTCAGCAACAACTTGACCAGCCATATTTCTCACCTCACCGATGTATTATCGGTATTACGAAAAGAGAAACTATACGCAGCTCGCCAAAAGTGCATCTTTGGCGCCTCCCAAGTACTCTTTTTGGGATATGTTATATCCGATAAAGGGTTACAGATGGACCCAAGCAAGATTGATGCAATACGTACATGGCCTGTTCCGACGACAATAACAGAAGTACGTTCCTTCCATGGCCTCGCATCTTTCTACCGTCGCTTCGTCAATCATTTCAGCAACATTACAGCCCCTTTGACTGACTGCATCAAGGGTACGAGTTTTGTTTGGACAGCAGAGGCACAACAAGCATTCGAAACTATTAAAGAGAAGTTACTATCGACACACATCCTTGCTTTACCAAATTTTTCGATCGTCTTTGAGTTGCATTGTGATGCTTGCAAAAACGGGATTGGAGCAGTTTTAAGCCAACAAGGGCGCCCTATCGCCTTCTTCAGCGAAAAGATTTCAGGTTCCAGGGCACGATACAGCACCTATGACGTCGAGTTTTATGCAATAGTACAAGCAATAAAACACTGGCGTCATTATTTATTCCATCAAGAATTTATCCTGTTCACCGATCATGATGCGTTAAAGCATTTAGGGAGCCAGGAGAAAATTTATTCGAGACACGCGTCCTGAGTAGCTTACTTGCAACAGTTCACCTTCGTCATTAAACATCAGTCCGGGCGCACCAATAAAGTGGCCGATGCTCTGAGTCGTCGCCATTCTCTTCTCGCTACCATGCACGTTTCGGTTCCTGGTTTTGCCTCCTTTGCTGATTTGTATCAAACAGACCCATTCTTTGCGGCTGTATGGAGTGTCTTACAGCAAAACAAGGATTCCGATTTCGTCTTGCAAGATGGCTTTCTTTTCCTCAACGATCGCCTTTGTGTTCCCACTTGTAGTTTGCGTTTGCAGCTTATTTCAGAGCTACATAATGAGGGTCATGTGGGTAGAGACCGCACACTCCAGCTCATCACGGAAATATATTTTTGGCCTAGCTTACGGCGAGATGTAACGCGGTTCGTCGAGCGATGTGTCACTTGCCAGTTATCCAAAGGTCACGCCACAAACAACGGTTTGTATATGCCGTTGCCAATACAAACTCAACCATGGACAGACATCAGTATGGATTTCGTTCTCGGATTGCCCCGTACCTAGAGGGGTCACGATTCTATCTTTGTCATCGTTGACCGTTTTTCTAAGATGGCTCACTTTGTTCCGTGCAAGAAAACAACAGACGCGTTACAAGTTGCTCAACTCTTCTTCCGTGAGATTTATAAACTTCACGGCTTGCCATTATCCATAGTGTCTGATAGAGACTCACGTTTCTTAAGTCACTTTTGGCGTTCGTTGTGGAAACTATTACATACAAGCTTGGATATGAGCTCAGCTTACCATCCTCAGTCAGACGGACAAACGGAAGTCACGAATCGCTCTCTTGGTGATATGCTGCGTTGTCTTGTTGGTAATAATATCAAAAGTTGGGATACCATCTTGTGTAAGGCTGAGTTTGCGCATAATCATGCTGTCAACAGAAGTACTGGATTTTGTCCATTTCGAATTGTTTACGGTGTGGTTCCTCGAGGTCCTGTTGATTTAGCTGTTACACCGGATCTGGTACGTGATCATGGGCAGGCTTCTGAGTTCGTAGGAGCTTTATCTTTGCTACACAATCAAGTCCACGACAATTTGCAGACTTCTTCGGCAAAATACAAGGCCTCCGCTGACAGGTATCGCCGGGATATTCAGTTCAAGGTGGGTGACTACGTTTGGGCAGTCCTTAGCAAGGACCGCTTTCCTCTTCGCGAGTATAACAAACTTAAAGCTAGGAAGATCGGACCATTGGAAGTCTCAGAGAAAATAAATGCCAACGCCTATCGACTGCATCTCCCTCCTCATATTAAGTGTTCTGACGTTTTTAACGTCAAGCATTTGACGGCTTACGTTTCTCATGATGACCCTGAAGATTCGAGGACGAATCTTCTTCTACCCCGGGTGACCTGATGCAGCGTAGTTATCTATTTTGCTTGTGTGGTTTTCTTTAAGTTTCCTTTTTCTTTTTAAGTTTATTTATTAGCTTTATCCTTATACTAAAGAATTATAGATTAGCGTAAGGGAGGAGATTAGATTCAAATCCCCTTAGACTTAGGATTTCTTCTACTATAAATAAGTATCCTCTTGACTTGTAAGAGGTGTGCATTATTCATTCATTATTAATAAAAGAGCTTTTGTGTTCTTGATCCCTTGCAAACGGAAGAACATTGGTGCTCTCAACGTTTCAAGAAGACTTTGATCCTAGGAATTCGAAGACTAAATAGGACCATCGTGTTTATCATAGCTACTGCTACATTACAAAGTACTGCTGAGAACAAAATCGAATGAAGAACAATTAACAATGGAAATCGTAGAACAAAGACAAAAAACGTTCTAAATAACATCTTTGCTAGTCTAGGCACCTAATCCCTAAATTCTCTAAAGCTAAGAGTCTCCTCAGTAAAAAAATCTCGGATCCCTTCGCGTTTTGTCTTGGCTTCCTTTATATACTCTTCCAAGGTCGGTCACGTTTTCCCGTTATGCCCCTAGTTTGAGTTTATCTCGAAGCTTGACATTTATCTCTTTTTCCCCTTGTCCCCACCCTAGGGTGGGGTGGCTTGCGAACAATGTCCCCGCCCTAGGTCGGGGTGGTTTGCGAACAATATAGCCGCCATAGGACGGGTTGGTTTGCGAACAACATCCCCGCCCTAAGGCAGGGTGAGCTGGTCCAACCCGTCCGGTAATCTTTGACACAAACATAAAAAAATTTGGAGATACATCTTGTGTAAGCTATGAGTCTGGTATTTCCTCAAATGTTTCAACTTCAAGCTATGTTGGTCGAGCAAGTACGAGCGCATTTTTCCACGCAGATGTAATCTTTAAAATGGAGCTTTATTGGTTTCGAAGAGGCTGCTGAATATTGGGACGGAGCCTATTTGTCTTGAAAAGACTGCTGAATCTGGGGAGAGGAGGACTAGTGCCATGAGGCCTTCTCCGTTGCTGCATATATCTGTAAATTCAAGGCCATGCGTTTCAATTATGGGGGGGGAGGGGGGT
>MU105660.1:547532-558478 GCA_012274485.2 Sinapis alba | reverse complement strand
ATTTATGAACAGACATTAGAGTTGCGTAGGAATTTTACGATGTTCCTCTGGAAGTTATCTTCAAGATTCTAAGGGTCAAGGATCAAGCGTATAGGCCCTCTCCTGGTTACTTTTATTGGAGGCCTACTTCATATTTTTCTTTATTTTGTTCTGGTTCTGTCCCTAATAGCCCGTTATCTGAGCGAACATGGATTGTTGTTTGGTCAACTGAACTTCGTGGCATGTGCTACTTCATTGATCGGGATAATTGTTTAATTTTATGAACGTAACAATGAACTGAATGTGTACCTTACTCAAAGCCTTTTGACAATGCAGAAGAAGCCAAAATCCTTGATGTTCTATGCCAAGTAAAATATTTATTTAAATAATAACTGGTTTTGGGTTAAAGACGAATCTTGCAGTTTTTATCATAAAAATTCAATGGTAAGTCCAATTGAGACGAAACAAGTCCTCATTTGATCTAGAATACGAGAGTTAATGCACAGTTTGACCTTGGAAGAGAAAACTCGAGTCGTAGCATGTCCCCAACCTAGGACAAGATGGACTGATTCGTGGATCGGCCCCGCCCTAGGGCGGGATGGTTCTGTGTGTAATGTTCTCGCCCTAGGGTGGGGTGGTCTGTTCCGAACCATCCCTGCCCTAAGGCGGGGTGGTTTGTTGAGCAACATCCCCTCCCTAGAGCGGGTTGGTTGGTCCGAGCCGTCCCTCCTTAGGGCGGGTGTTGTTTATAAACAATGTCCCTGTCATAGGGCGGGGTGAGCTGGTCTGAACCGTCCCCTCCCTAAGGTGGGGAATTTGTGAACAATGTCCCCGCCCTAGGGCGGGGTGGTTTGCGAACAATGTAGCCGCCCTATTGTGTGGTGGTTGGTCCAAGCCATCCCTACCTTAGGGCGGGGTGGTTGTGAACAACGTCCCCACCCTAGTAAGCCTAGTTTGTTTGTTCCATCCAAGTGGGGTTTTGAAGTAATCCTAGTTCGTTTGTTCTGAACCGTTCCAGCCCTAGAGCGGGGTGGCTTGTGAAGCGAACCTACCCACCCTAGGTTGGGGCTGACCTTGCATCGTCCCCGCCCTAGGGCGGGGTGGTTTGGTTCGTGAACCATCCCGGCCCTTGGGTGGATAGATTGGCTCACAGAGCGTTCTAGTTTTAAAACATGTTTTCCAGACTTTTTCTGAAGTTATCTCGAAAGATCTTTTCACAGATTGGATTGCAAGTGTTGGACGTTTATTTCGAGATTATCGTTTTTGACCCCAACAGTTAGCCCCCCACCTCACAAGTCTAGAGTATGATGTTTTGCAAGCGAGTTTTGAGTTTAGTCGGAATCCACGGTCATGATTGTTATTCCTTTTCTCGAAAGTTTTTGTTCATTATTTTACGGCGGAAATTTTTTCAATAAGTATGGGGTATCCATCCCTCATTCACGTCACAAATTCTCATTTTCCAAATCTCCTTCCTTTTGGCTTTCTCAAGATTTTTCTCCCAACCAAGATGTCTTCTTCTCAGAACAGACAAGGAAATCGTGACGTTGAGACGAGTTCAGCCCTTGGTGCGAAGTCGTCAAGTTTCCCTCCTCCTACCACCATCTCCTGTCATGTGGCAGATTTTTTCTCTTTTCAGGACGAGATGGCTCATCGTGATGCAGAGTTAAAAGGCTCTCTACAAACCAGTGTACCGTGTGATCCTACTCCCACTGATGTTTTGGTTGTGATAGGAGAGCTACCTCCCGTGTCAACAGCCATTTTCGAGAGTGGAGGGTCCCCTGCTCTTGTTCCAAACTTTGAGGCTGTTGCTCAACCAACGGGTTCGTTCACGACTCCGGTCTTCATTGTCAATACAGACCAAGCTACTGACTCCTCTTCTGCTCCTTTATCAGAGAGGGAGATTGTCCTGGGTACGTACTCCGGTTGTTGCGCCAAAGGGTCGCAAAAGGCCATGTCCCGTCTCGGAAGCTCCCAAGAAGAGGAGTTACGGCAAGGGTGTGGAAGTTGGTCCCTCACCACTTGGATCACCTCCCGTGGGACCGATGTCACGACATCGCACCAAGGTTTCCGTTTTGGAGAATTTTTATGGAAATTTTAAAGCATGTTTTCTTAAGTCCTTTTTCCTTTTTGCAGTTTGTTTCTTTGATCGATGGGATGATCAATGATTGCGGGTTCGAGATCGAGCGTCTTTAGAAGGAACTTGCTGAGTCAAAAGATAAGTCATCAACACACGAGGCGAACCACCAGGCTATCGACGAAGCTCATTCCCACGAAGTTTCCGAGTTGGAGACTCCAGTAAGTGAGCTAGAGAGCGATCTAGGTAAGACCACAAGTTTTATGCTCAAAGAGAAGAAGGAAAAGAAAACGAAGGCTTCCGAGCTGGATCACTTACAACATCAGATTCAGGGAGCAGAGAGCTCATCGAGCCGTGGGACCGAGGAAATCAGAGCTGGTATAGTGAAAAAGCTTCACGTTGAGTCCTAAGCTTGTTTGTCGAGCATGGCTGTCTTGCTAGATTCCTTGATAGTGGTTCATGAGAGGAACCTTTCTTTGGCTGTTACCAAGGGAAGTATTGATGAGATCAAGCTACTTCAAGGGGAGGACGCTCCGACCTTGTCGACCAAAGAGGTTAGATTAACCATTCGCCGACCTGAAGTTTGACTGCGTCCTTCCTCCTTTGCCTGGTGGCTCTGAGGAACAGTTTCCCGNTTGCTAGATTCCTTGATAGTGGTTCATGAGAGGAACCTTTCTTTGGCTGTTACCAAGGGAAGTATTGATGAGATCAAGCTACTTCAAGGGGAGGACGCTCCGACCTTGTCGACCAAAGAGGTTAGATTAACCATTCGCCGACCTGAAGTTTGACTGCGTCCTTCCTCCTTTGCCTGGTGGCTCTGAGGAACAGTTTCCCGCGTAGGCAGGGTCGCGAGGCGCGATGGGAGGAGGCAAAGACGGGGTGGTGCGGAATCCTGATGAGGTTACGGGCGAAAGTTAGGCGCCAGTTCAGATGGATGAGTAATGTTGTTATCCCAAGTGGGTTTTTAGATTTCTGTTTTATTGTTTGTTTCGTCCAAGTCTGGCCATGTTTATGTTTCAGGACTGGCCGCTTGTGGCTTTTAATCCCTGCCGCATTTCGGTTTTGCTTTTTATGAACTGCATAATGAGTTAGTGATACTTTCGTATTTTTACTGAGAGGAAGAATGCAAGTTGTCATCTCACATATGACTCTCGAAGATCGTCACGCTTGTCGTTTATTTTAGATGAGTGTTCTCAAAATTCCTTTGGAAGTCTCATAAACGCGCATGCGTAAGCGAAGCGACATAGTTTAGGAATCTCGTAACATTTCGATATTATGCCTTTGAGATGTTTAAGACCAGCGCAGTGGATTTAGGGCAAGACCTAGGTTTACTTTAGCTTTTAGGATGTGCGATGTCTATGTCGGCTTATGTATTCCGTTTGCGGTTTCAACCTGATTCTGTTTTGATAAGTTCTCGGCTTATATGACTTGCATTAATCAGGAACCGAGCATCTCTCCAAGTACAATTTTTAGTCTCAGAAGTGCTGACACAAATTTTGGGTTTCTTTTATTTCTTTAATATCTTGTGTTGGATGTATGAGAGCAATCTATACAGGAGGAGATTTATATGACTGTTTAGGACGTATTAGAGTTTGTTGTGATCAGCAACAAACTTGATGGTAGATGTTACCGTTTGTAGAGAGTTGTCGAGAATAAGAGTTAGTGCATATGACTTATTTGTTATTCCAAGATCATGTTATTATCGAGGAAGATATTTTTGTTAAAAACATTTTCTAAAGCGTATGCTATTGGTAGGTTTTTCTTTAAATTACCGTTTTTGTGTTTAAAATGTTTACATGCTTGGAGGTGTTATTAGTGCTCTCGAGTTTAAGATTTGGATCCCCTCTGGTTCTGGTCAAAAGTCAGATTTGACCGTGTGACCGAGAGGTCGGGTTTGATCGTTTGATCGGAATATGTGATTCGACCGAGGGGTCAGTTTGTGTCAAGAGTCCAACTGGGTGGTCCGGTTTGACTTGTTCAGCCGAGTATCAGGTTCGACCAGGAAATCTGGTTTCGACTGGGTATTAGGTTTGACCTGGTAATCCAGTTCGACCGGGGGGTCCGGTTCGACCTGGTGGGCTGATTCGACCTGGTTCGGTCGTTCGACCAAAAAGTTAAGTTCGCTTGTGGAATCGAAAACTGTTTGTGCTTTGATTAGCGTACTGCTTTTCTGGCCGAAATGTTTTGCGGTTTTTGTTATATGACGGTTATCGTAAGATTTCCACTTCTAGGTTTATATGATGACTGTGTTTATGCGAGACTCAGGTGTTCATTCAATAAAAAGGAGCTGTCGAGACTTTCTAGAAACAATATCGCTTTTTCTTTATTATTGGATAAAGGTTCAGAAATTTTCGTGTTTATGGACGAATGTTTTTGAAATGTGGGAATATACGAGTATATGTAACCCCCCCTTTTGAATGAGGGGGACAGCTGAACTCGTCTTGGGACAAGTTGCCTACGTACCCTTTTTGGGGGATCAAGCCGTCTCGTAGTTCGGTTTATTGGGATGTGTTAGTGATAGTACTTTTTAAGGTGCATCGCGTTCCAGGTTCGCAGGATCTTGATGTCTTCCATATTAGAGATTTTGTACGCTCCTGGTCGGATCACCTTTATAACCTTGTATGGTCCTTTCCAGTTTGCTCCCAGTTTTCCTGATTTTCGTTCGGCAGTGTTTTAGAAGACTTTTCTTAGAACCAGATCACCTTCTTTGAACCTTCGATTGCGCACGTTCACATTGTGGTAATTCGCAGCTGCTTGTTGGTAGTTTTGAATGCGTATTAGGGCTTGATCTTAACGCTCGTTGATGAGGTCGAGATCGTCCAACAGCATTACATTGCTTAAGTCTTCCCGTTCCGACTTCCGCCGGGATCATGCACTATATTTCGTATATGAGGGGGAAAGGTGTTTCTCCCATGGCTTGTCTTGGGGCCGTGCGGTGCGACCAAAGGACTCCTTCGAATTCTTTGACCCATTGGCCCTTTTTGGCCTCTACACGTTTCTTCAGGACATCCAAGACGGTTTTGTTTATGGTTTCAGCTTGTCCATTATACTGCGGATATCTGGGCGTTGATTTTGTTAATCATATTTTCCATTTTTCGCAGAATGCCTTGAATTAGGTGGAGATGAACTAGGATCTGTGGTCCGTTACAACTTCGTAGGGGACTCCGTGTCTGCAGATAATGTTCTTCCAGACAAAGCCTTTGACTTGAACGTCTTTGATGCTTGCTGACATGGGTGGTGTTTATTGTATTAGTAGGGTATAAATATCCTAAACAATTAACTATCAAATTAACCCTAATCTTAACACATAAAATAATACACTTGCCAAGAGAGATCATGTGTAGTACTTAGGGATCGAATCCACAGAGAGCAAAGCACACAATATATATCTTATTTCTAAAGACTAAGCTAGGTAAATACATATATTGGTGGTGAAGAATCAATTTAAAGAAATATTTCTTGTTAAGAGGTAAGATGCAATATGGAAATATGCTACTAATGCAAATATGAGAATATTCTATTAATTAACTAGATGTAAATATAAATGTAAATATGCTAGATCTAGGGTTTCAAGCTAAATGAATTATAAGGGGATATGAAGCACGTAAATGTAAATATACTAGAACTCAAATGTTTCCTATTCTGATCCTTTTAACTTCAACTCTCGTATGCGAGCAAAAGGAAAGACCATCGATCGACGGCTAAGGCCTGGTGTGGGCGAGATTTGATAAGTCCACCAGACTTATTACACCAGCTCTCGCATGCGCTTCACAGCCTAGTTCAACAAAATCTTTTCTGGCACAGAACCTACTCTCGTAGCTGTCTATGTCCTATCATCGACATCCTAGTTAGCTACTCTAGAATGCAAGCATTAAGCACAACTCAATTGATGGATATTAACTTAACCTAGCAATCCTATTTTTGGGATAATCCATGATTGCTATCATTCAACCCTAAATCAAATTGATAACTACTCAAACATGATCTTTGTCACAGAAATCATAGATGAAATAGATATGAAATATAAATAAATAAGAAACAATGGAGTTCCTGGAGGACTCTCAAGAAGTTCCCCCTTTCTCTCATAACCCTAACACAATATGAATAGAATAAAACTAAATGCTTTGTCTCTAATGTTCCTGTCTTTTCTGTCTTCTCAAGACATAAATATAAAGCCCTACATTTAGGTCAAAACTCGTTCAGGGCATTTTCGTCATTCTGACTTAGGCTTTGAAATCTTCTGTCATCGATCGATGGCAAGTGTGCTACATCAATCGACCTTGGGCTTTAATCATCAGTTGACGCCAAGTGTATTCCATTGATCGATGGCTTTGTCGACTCCCTAAATGATCAGCCACAGATTCTTCTCCTCTAGATGCTCTAAAAGCATCAAGTATCTCATATATCTCCAAAACGTTTCTGGACCTATAGATACTCTAAAACATAGCATAGACACATAATAGACTCTAAATAGAGCCTATAACATGGCCTAAAACTGGTAATAAATAGGCTATATCAACTCCCTGAGACTTAACCTTTTGCTTGTCCTCAAGCAAACAAAGTCTGTGAAAGAGGTTTTGAAAAGTGGAGACTCACATAATATCTAAGTATAACTATCACCCTACTTTGTTGCAACCACATCCTATCAAGTCAATCATAGAGAAACTTTATGTACCCTATCCTTGTATAGCAACCAAATTTATTTTACCAACAACTTACCAAATATTAGCCTCACTCGCCCCTCTACTGATCTCATTTCTTTACATAAAATAAAAGTGCAGACTTTACCTTGGGAGTATCGATCAAAGGACACATGGACTCTTACCTTTGCAAGTATCTGAACAACTAGGCACAAAATCTTCTCTGATCCCTTTCTTTCCTCTTTTCTCTCTTTTTCTGAATTTTTTTTAGATCTCAATGATGCCATCTTATTCTTTTATTATTATTATTTTTCTTTTTCTTTTTCTTTTTCTTTTTTTTTTCTTTTTCTTTTTCTTTTTCTTTGGGAAAAGTTGTAGGCGTATAGTGGGGACATTGGTAATTTACCTATCTCTCGCTTCCAACAATGTGTGATCATTCCTCTGTATTAGATTAATGGGGTGATTGGTAATGTACTTATCCCTCTGCATCTCGGGAAGTCATCTCAACCTTTTAGCTTTTAAGTAGATGCTGAAGAGAGAAAGAGAAGGGAACCAAAGGTGCAATGACTTGTACCTACAGATTTATAGAAGGAATCTGATCAAATGTATACCAAACCCCAAAGCAAGCTAACAATGTCATGATTAGTGTTAGAAATCAGCTTTGCTTACTTCAAACTTTCTAAGCAAGTGTGATATATATTTGATATATATATATCAAATAAAAATCAAAACAAATCAAATAGCGTTAGTGAACCTCGCCCAAACTTAAATTACATTGTCCCCAGTGTAATCTACCCCGGATTGGTTAGGAAAAATTAAATCATAAGTAAATAGCTTAAGAGAGAAACTCGATACTAGACTCTGTAAAAGAGTATTGATCGATGGTAGGCAGGTGGGATCGATCGATCGACGCATTTCATTATCGACCGAAGGTGCCTCTATGGTGGCGATCAATGTTGCATCTGTAAGTTTCTGCTTTTTTTAAGATGAAATACTCAAAATAGAAAACAATATTAGTAAACCTCCCACAGACTTAAACAACACTATCACTAGTGTTATACAATCTGAGATTGGTGAAGAAAATAAACCATAAGGACAAAATTTAATCAAGGAAAACGATATACCTGCTCACTGGATGTGACCGTCGATCGACACAGTTAAGTTACGATCGGTCGATGCTAGGGGTACTCCGTCGATCGATGCTGGCCAGCCATTGATCGATGCTTTGTACAAACTCATGTTCCTTTTTCTTTTAAAAAACTGTAATAATATAATAAAATCCTAAAATAGACTAATATAATCTAAAACTAATTAAAACTTACTAAACAATGGGTTGCCTCCCACTCAACATTTGGTTATAGTCTTAAACTCGATGTTTGAACTTTTTGACTAGTATGGAGGTGGATCAACATTTGGAAAACAAATGTCTACATCTTTCCTGCTCATCTGAAACCATGTACCAATAAAGCTCCTCATTTCTTCATCACTTCTGGTTTTCTCATTCTTTATAACCTCTCTAGCAAACTCCATTGAATGCATTCTTGTTTGTAGGTTCTCAATACTGCGCTGTAGCATTATAAGTCTTGCAGCTGTAGTCTCTGATATATTTTCCAACATTTGAGAAATATCTTCCTTCATTAGGCTCTGAGAAAAAGCAATATCATCAAACCTATCTTGCAATTGTGTTTCTCTTGCTGTCTTTTGTCCGTTGGCTTCAGTGTCGATCGATGATCGTAGGGTGCCATCGATCGATGCTCGTTCGTCTGGCCTAATCCCATCCTGTCTCTGTATAGTATGCAAATCTTTCTTCATCTCATCCATGCGTGTAGTCAAACCGGTGAGGCACTTGTTTATAGGGTGGTAGACATCATCAAGCCTTGTGTAGAAATCATCCAGTGACATCTTTTGAGCTTTGTAGATCTCATGCACAGTATCATCAATCTCTGCTCTGATGTATGTCCTTTGCTTCTCCATAGACATACTGATCCTTGTTGCATGTTCTGGTAAGCATATGTATCTCTTCTCAAACATAGTAGCTCTCTCAATATCACTACTCTTTTGTTTGTAGCTCGTGCATTACCATTCTTATCTTTGTAGATGCCATACTCATCTTTGTAGATGTCATACTCATCTTTCTTTTCCCAATGGAAAATTCTTCTGCTCTTAGCATCATAGGCTCTCGCACCTTGCTCGATACAGCCGTCGATATATGCTGGGTTGATCCCGTTGATCGATGCTTAACTCTCAAGATTATAGGCAGTTGAAGTATGAAGTTTGTGAAACTTCGGGAGGATGTTGTCGATCGATGCACGTTGTCTGCTGTCGGTCGATCTAGGATGTGGATGTTATTTTAATAAGAATCAGATGGTAGGAATGAAGAACTAAGAGAGAGAGAGAGAGAGAGAGAGAGAGAGAGAGAGAGAGAGAGAGAGAGAGAGAGAGAGAGAGAGAGAGAGAGAGAGAGAGAGAGAAACTATATTTACTTACTAAATCAGCACATGCTTACAAGAGTATATAAAGAGAGACAATAACTTAGGATAATAATAAACAAAGAGAGTGCAGCAGGAGTATTAAACTATTCTGCCTTGGACAGAGATGACAGCTTTGGACAGAGGTGCACAGACCCATCAGGCTGATGGTGACAGCTCCTAACGGCTGGGAGACCATCTGATCCTTAACCAAACTTGTGACCCTGCTTCCCATCATCTCTCCTTCTCTTTGTCCACCATAGGAAAGATATAACATGCTCTCTTCTGATTTAAACTAGCCACTTCCCTATCTTGCATTCCAATTTAGGTCAGCCTTGTACAGACAGAATTGTGTCACAAGGTAAGTTGATCCTTTACTTATTCTGATCCCAAACATATCTCTCTTGCTATTTATTGCTTCATCGCAACACTCCCCCTCAAGCTTGACTATAAGGACTTGTCAAGCTTGGCATCCCCTCATTAAAACCTTAATGTGCAAAACCCAATGGGACAAAAACACATTAAGGAAAAAGAGTAGAATACTTTATGGCTAAGAGGATCAGTGTGATGACAAGTCTATGAGTCCTAACTTAGATAGAATGAACTCGCAAACCTTGGTACTTGCAGCTTTGGTGAATATATCATCTAACTGGTCTTCACTTCTTNACACTCCCCCTCAAGCTTGACTATAAGGACTTGTCAAGCTTGGCATCCCCTCATTAAAACCTTAATGTGCAAAACCCAATGGGACAAAAACACATTAAGGAAAAAGAGTAGAATACTTTATGGCTAAGAGGATCAGTGTGATGACAAGTCTATGAGTCCTAACTTAGATAGAATGAACTCGCAAACCTTGGTACTTGCAGCTTTGGTGAATATATCATCTAACTGGTCTTCACTTCTTGTGTATCAAGGGAGAATGATATTTTGTTCCACAGCTTGCCTCACTTTGTGGCAATCCACTTCAATGTGTTTGGTCCTCTCATGGAACACACTATTGGATGCTATATTGATTTCTGCCTTGTTGTCACAGTGCCTAGTGATTGGTGTTGTACTCTCAATCCCCAAGTCTTTAAGCAGTCCTTTGATCCAAATCAATTCACTTGTGAGCTTCAGTTCATTTTGCAGAATTTTATTTCATAAACTCTGTTAATTTTCATTTTATGAAAGAAATTCCGTAGAACTAGCCAAAGTTAATTTTGCAGAATTTTCTTTTGTTTAAACACTGTTTAGTTTCACTTTACAAACAATGTTCACTAAAACTTCTTGAAGTTAGTTTCGTGGAAGTTTATCTTGTAAAACACTGTTTAGTTTTATTTTACTAAAGATTAATGTAAAACTTGTAGAAGTTATTGAAAGTTTATTTAGTAAATCAATTTTTAGTTTTACAGAATAAGTTTCATAAAACATTAATATCATATAAATCGGCATGGCGTATGTGGAATTATTATTTTTATTTCCCGTTCAATTATACAGTAGCCGTTGATATCTGGAGATACATCTTGTGTAAGCTATGAATCTGGTATTTCCTCAAATGTTTCAACTTCAAGCTATGTTGGTCGAGCAAGTACGAGCGCCATTTTCCATGCAGATGTAATCTTTAAAATGGAGTTTTATTGGTCTCGAAGAGTCTGCTGAATATTGGGACAGAGCCTATTTGTCTCGAAAAGACTGCTGAATCTGGGGAGAGGACTAGTGCCATGAGGCCTTCTCTTTTTCTGCATAAATCTGTGAATTCAAGGCCATGCGTTTCAATAATGAAGGGGGAAGGGGGGGGGGGGGGGG